>OY735202.1:3352872-3377872 GCA_963457665.1 Thysanoteuthis rhombus
TGAACATCAGGTAAATTGTCACTTTAGTTCTCTCTCTCATTTCATCTGTCCCTCCTCCCTATATCCCACTGTCTGTAAACGTGATATCAACCATCAGTCTCTCGTTCACCACTTTCTCTACCCTTCTGTCTCTTTCTGTCCCTCTCTCCCTCACTATATAATTGTATTATAAATGAGATATAGACTATCACTCACTCTCTCTCTCTCTCTCTCTATCCCGTTCTCAGTCTATCCTCTTCTTTCTCCATTCCAAACTCTTCACCTCTATCCCTCTCTCGCTTTCCATCCTCTTTCAATCACTTTTCTCTCTATCCCCCCCCCCCGCCTCTCTGGCAATGACGCACGGAGAAGAAAACGCTGGAAGGATATACGTTTTCAGACTCAAAAACCAGTTGTAGCAGCAAACTTCGGTCCTCCATTGAAGTGGCCGGTTAGGGAGGGGATTAGAAGAACTCGAAACTTTTCCTGAGATGGTAACTAGGATGGGGTTAGGGTTAGGACTAACCTGTGAATGGATGATATTTCGTCTCGGCGATGTAAAGAACAGTCATCAAAATAAACGGTTTCAGTCAATATGGAGAGGCCTGGATACAGACAAAAGTGCATCGATGAGATTGTAATAAGCCTTGAAGAAGAAAGTCAGTAGAATTACTTCAAGAACAATTGAAGCCATTCAAAGAAATTATAAGCTGGGAGAAAATGCTGATATCATATATATATATATATATATATATATATATATATATATATATATATATATATATATATATACATACTTACATACATATATTTATATATATATATATATATATATATATATATTTATATATGTGTGTGTGTGTGTGTGTGTGTGTGTAGTCTAAAAAGCATTACAACTTTAAGAACAAAAATTCCAAAAATCTTTCTGTTTCGCTTCAATCACTTAATTCCCAACATCTCATTTTAAAAAGTATTTTGCTTGTATATATATATACTTTGTGTGTATATGAACTTGGAGAAAATGTTGATATTATATATTGGGTATCATTAATCATAAATATATATATATATATATATATATATATATATATATATATATATATATATATATATATATATATATATATATATATATATAAATTTACATGCATATATACGATGTAAATAGATATGCGTACATATATATTTTTATAGAAACTTAAACTGTTTGCTGAAAGAATGAGATCATATAAGATTAAACTGAACATAAAAATCTAAATTCGCAAAGAATAAACCGTTCATGCAACAAGGAGTGTTCTTCGTCACATACTAACCACGTTTTACAGAGATAAATTGTGTTGGCTTCTTTTTGTTCGATGAGTTATTTGAAAACCCTTCGTATTCTCTCAACAGGCAATCGCATTCGACGATTATCATACTCGAATAATTCTCATCCCAAGCAATTTGAGATTTCCGGGAAAATGTGCAAATTATACGATTTAAGTTGCTCGCTATTGAGATGTTTCATTTTTTGGTTTCTATGTTTTGAGAGATTCTTTATTTATTCATGTTACTTAACCAATAATCATTTAGTAATATGCTAGCTTTTTTAGTTTTCATTTTTTTCTAATCGTATTCGACCAGTCACTCAGTAGTAGAGTGCTCGTTTCCTATGTCTGTAGGCAATTGTTCAATCGACCACTAAGTCATGCCAGAGACCTTAAGGAACCATTCCTCATATCCCAGGTTTTCAAACCAATTTGGGCTTTTTCACATCAGACTTGAGAAAAAACATCGTACACGATCATATCCTACAATGATAAGTGAGAGGTGTTATACGCAGAAAGAAGCCATATCAGGCCTGGCAAACCGGAAATGATTGTTATTGACAATAATATGCAATTGTGATAATTTACTCTTATATCTTACTCAATTTTACCTGATAGAAAACTGTAAACAGTCAACATAGACCAACCTGAAAACTGGAGATATCTATGTGGCTTGATGTCACTTGTCGATTCCCTGGCTGGCTGACTGGCTGGCTGGCTATGCAGACCGCACCAGTGAAACTATTGGGTTGAGGATTTCATCATTTATTGCTCATTATATTTAGATAAAACTTTTTTTTTCGTATTTTGATTCCTGCGTTTTGGTGCAATATAGTTCCGTGCAAAATTATCACCATAGATCATGCATTCGCGACTTCTTTTAATTCAGACATTTTAGTGATCACTGCCGAGCAGAAAATCAGAGAAATGACTTATCAATTGATAATACTTTTTTTCGAAGGACGGTCCTGCGACAGTTTTCTTTAGGTAATTAATAACACATTCTATAAATTGAACGACTTTTTCTTGAATAAGCCTTAGAAAAAGTAACTAATAAAAACAGCTAAGATACTATTCTTAATGATTATAGGTTGCCTATTCGTGCCAGTTCGCTTCGGGGTGGCGCTGTCCCATTACACTAAAAAGGATTGGTGGGGCGAGTCCTGACGCGTTTGCGACCATGGTTGCGTCGATTGGTGCTATTTTGAACGGTGCTCCATCCCACATTAAACTCGACCTTGTGTCACGTCTTGCCCCTCGTGGAAGCACAAGTAAAAAGAGGACACCTGTTGCATCTATTTCTGGCCTTTTTAGCATGGATCACAGTGTAGTATCTGTTCCACAACATTGCCCGTGGTGCTAGTACGGACACTTGCTATCCAAATTGGCCGGTGACTGATATCTCAAGATTGAGTGCACAGTTGCAATGCCGTAGCAAAGGAGAATTACGGAGGATTGGCATTGCTGAACACATTGGGAACCTTTGGACTCGTCCTTGGTTTCTCCCATTATTGCTCGGCCCAGATGCGTAGAAGCAGTTCGCCCTGGGGCAGCGCTGTCCCATTGAACTAAGAAGGACAGGCCTACTCGTCCTGACGCCTTTGTGATCTCAGTTGCAGCAGCTGGAGCTATTTTTGATGATGCTCCATCCAACGTTAAACTCGACCTTGTGTCACATCTCGCTCCTCGTGGGAGTGCAAGTGATTAGAGGATACCATAATCGTGGAGGATCTTTGTCCGCTATGTCAAGCTAATCAGTCATTCTTATAACTATGATTATTAATTACTGTATTATTCTCGGGCCTTTAGAGTGCTCAATAATTGCCTTCCTTCGTGGGTTGGAAACGCATTTACTAACACAAGGCTCACGGCTTAAAGGAAATATTGCTCTCAATAGGCGTTCGGTACGAATGTCAATATTCCCCGTGAACGTCACTGCAATTTTCTTTTTATATAATCTAAAAACTTTGAAGTTTAAAAAAGGAGAAAGGTTTTCGTCTTATTTGAACAAAATCTCTCATACGAAGCAACGTTTTTCATTTGCCGATCATCGGGTTTTAAAAAAGGGGATATTCACGTAGCACTGAACATTGTAGATGTATATCTTTTTATTCACTGGTTCAGCTAATAGTATGTTCTGTGTAAAGCCTCTCACAAGAGATATAGTCCAGTTAAAACGATTGTGTATTTTTCATTCAATGAAATTCCTGGAGATGTTTTTAAAACGAATTGTGAACGAACATTATTGTTGAGAAAGAAGAAGAAGAAAAAAATAAAAGGATCAACAGATTTATTAAGGAAAAAGAAAGAAAGGTTGTCCTGATGGTAAATATTCGTGAGTTAATCTAAAAAGTGTAGGTCTGATTAGTCACACGGCAGATACAGTCAGGCAACCAACGTCTTTTGGCAGCAAGTCGTGTTTGAGATGATCAATTAAAAATAAAAATTGATGATCAATGAATAAAGTTACTTCTGTCGCCTTTTGCTAGGCAGTCATCACTAGAAAAAAGTCTGAATTTTCCAAATGAAAGCGGACACAAATCAAGTGATAATTTTCATGAACTTACATTATAAACTGATCCCCATCCCATAAAAATATACAAGATAGGAATTGTTAAATGAGATGGACACAATAAAGAGTGAATCTTCAAATGTTGAGCTCCATTGATGAAGTCAGTACGCCTGATACATACATACATAGCCTTCAGCCAAACCAACTCAAAAACTGATGAATGCTATATTGACAGTATTTGTAGACGGTTTCTAAAAGAGGATAATCAAGGAAAGGAGAAAAAGTATTCCTGATGGTAAACATTCGTGAGTAGATCAAAAAAAAATCTGAAAAAGTCTGGAATAGTCAGACAAAACAATATAAGCAAAAAATAGTATAACACGCAAAAAGAAAAGAATTAAACAACAAAGTTTTCTTTCATCTTTTTGAAAACGTCTCTGGAGATATGATTTCATCAGTAAAACCAAGATCATATCAAACGACGGTTCAACTGATCCAGCGAAAGATGATTCGTGATAAAAAACAAAAAACAAAAACAAAAAACAACAATCTTTTGAGCTGGCCAAAGTTAATTCTGTTTTTGTCCAATCATTTTTTTTTACGCTATTTATTTGTAACTTTCCAATCTTCCCGTTTTTCAAGTACTGGCAACAGGTGCTCTTTTTAAATGTTGTGTGCACACCCTCTCTCTGTCTCTGTCTCTCCTTCTCTCTCGGGTTTTTCTTGAACTTCTTATCTCACTGAGTCGGTATTTGCCAAAAGACTTCACAACAACAAAAATAGATGAATCAGCTTTTTTCGCCTAAACGGAAAGCACTTTTGATTTTTTTAAAGATATTTTATCTTAGGCAGAGTTGGTCTGCCGTACGGACATTGAATAAATGGTCGCTCGATTCCTACATACAAAATCAATATTCAAGGCCGATATCGACTAATCAGTATTACAATTATATTCTCTCTCTCACACCCACACGCATACACACACACGCATATATATATATATATATATATATATATATATATATATATATATATATATATATATATATACATAAACTGGACTCGTCAACATAGAAAATGTCTAAAAAAAAACGATGAATAAAATGAATTATTGAATAAATATGTTGAAACTGACCCATGCATAATTAAAAACAAACATAAAATTCTTATATCGGATCATTTGACAAAACGTTAGTAGCTTTGTTGGAGCTTTATAGAAGCCATAATCATTACAAACATTATAATCAGAATTGTTATACAGTATATCACAATTGCCAACGTCCTGATGTCTTTGGTCAAGCTAATATCGTGGTGAAAATGAATTTCAATCATGCAACTGACACATATTAGTATTTTGACTTAGTAAAAACACCTCATGTTCTGATGATTAATAAAATATGAGCATTTCTCTTTCAAAGTAGGATTGGAAAGAACGGCTCCGCAGAGATTGAACGAGGCGTTTGCAATGTCAATGTGTCAGAATGTCCGTCAGTTACTGTAGATGTCAGCACATCTGGAAGCTTCAAATCTGATGCTGCAATAACTTTTGCTCTGATTAATATGCAATACCTTGTGTGATAACGAATATATATAGTGAGGCCAACTTCGTGCAATTCTAAGTTGCCGAGTGACCACAATACAACGATTTCTCTTTTTTATCATCTTTCTTTGGATAAAATATATATATATATATATATATATATATATATATATATATATATATATATATATAACCAGTGTATGAATGCGGACAGTATTAGACTGAAGAAAACATTCAGAGTAGATTTGATTAAAAAGTGGACTACCTCTGGGACATCAAATCACCAGTTGGTCTGGGATCTATGAATAGAAACCATTATGCTTACTCATTCGTGGTCTGAAGGAGTTCGTTCTGACTAAACTCGAAACTATATTCAATGTTGGCTCTCCGAATCGTTCCTTCAATCTAATATATATATATATATATATATATATATATATATATAATCATAATGATCTAATATTTGAGTCATCCACAGACAGCTGTTTCGTTGTATAACAACTCTTCAATGCAGCTATAGACTATAGACCCAGAGGCTGGCATTTTAAATCTGCCCCACGCAGAACTGGACAGTCAGCAAGGTTGAATTTTAGTGATATATTCCCTTATGCAAAATTCTCCCTCCGCCAGAGTGCTCTACTCCAATGTTGGAAGAGCTTTGCTTATAGCTTATAATGAACGAGTTACCTTACTCAAAGAGAGCACAACCCTGAATAAAGGAGCAGCAATTATATATATATATATATATATATATATATATATATATATATATATATTCCCTTTGTATCTTCATCCATGCTACTTCTCCACGAAAACTATACAGACTATTGATCTAATATTCTTCATGCAGAATCAATAAAAATTGACATCCACATATAGTAACCTTAGAGGTCATTTGAGGTTACCAGAGGTCATTTTTTGGTCAATGTTCAGTTCTAAATGTTGGACACGAAATACACACACACACACATACACGTACGCATAGATGCTAAATTATGATGTTTTTTAGTTGCTTGGTGAGCATTCCCACAGGCTTCAAATGAGAGTTCTCTCCAGTCACCCAGTATGTATTAACTTCAACCTGCAATCTTTATTTAGTACATCTTTCAGTACCTTTTTCTTGTTTTTTTTTTCTTGTAGAAGCGACGAATCTTTGATTCCAATGTGAATGAGTATTGTCCTATATATGTATAAAAGCACGTAAATTTGCTAACAATATTCTAACTACTTCGCCGAGTCACATCACCTCGTGCATATAAAACATATAAAGGAATCTTCAATCTATAAAGTGCATCCGAACTTTGATGAAACCGCCAAAGAATAAGAGAAAAAAGTTCCCCAATGAACATTTCGAGCAGCACTGTATAAATACAAATGAAGACATAGATGTCCAATTGTATACACGGATACAGATCAAAAGAACTTACTCAACATACATCATCCAGCTTTTATGGTTTCCATTCATTCATTGGAGGCAGATTTAGTAGCATTGCGCCAATGGACCTCTTTTATGACTGGTGACGTACACATAAATTACAGAAATATTTCGGTATAGAAAACCAAACTCACAAATATGCACAAACACATACATGTAATAGTGCATACATTTACACACACATACACACACACACACACACACACACACACTAAAAACACACGCATACTATTCTGATATAAAATTCGACAAGATTAAAGTATTATGACATTCAGGAAAATTTATTTTACGCTTTGCCAAAGCGGCTCCATCTACTGAACACCATTTTTTAAAAAATTCTCGTTTCCGACATCATTTCCTAAATGTCATGATATTTTAACCATGTATATATATGTATATATATGTGTGTGTGTGTGTGTGTGTATCGAAACATACATTATTAAATATACCTGACAAAGCGTCTATTCAACATTTTACTCCATTTTTCTTTTCTTTTACTTGCATATAAACCAATCGATGAAAAATGTTCCAACGTTGGTCCGTTTCAAATTCAAGATCTTTTTAGTCGATCATTATCGAGAAAAAATAGAATTCTTTTACAGTGTAATCAATTTTTTTAAATAATTTCATATGTATATTTTCAGTGTTGCTGTTTTTTTCTCACTTGAGTAATCATAACTAATTCTGTTCTAATATTCTTTTTTCAAATGTGTAGCTGAAACCAACGCTACGTGCTGATGATGTCATCTGTGCTTACGGACACTACATGCATTTTAAAATATCGAAATATATCTTATCAATAATTGGCTGGCTTACTTCTATTAGAAAAGCTATATCATTTGAAGCATTCTCTCAGAGTTTGTATTACATAGAATGTTCATGATGTCCATGAGGAGCTAACGGAATTTAGCTACGGTGACATTTTTTCAAAAATCCTGATGGGTGGCACTGGTGGTTGTTGAGATGGTATATCAATCAGAGAGAGAGAGAGAGAGAGAGAGACAGACAGACAGACAGACAGACAGAAAGAGAGAGAGAGAGAGAGAGAGAGGGAAAGACAGAGAGAGAGTCGTTGTTGTATATCTTTTATGATGAACCTGTTGTTGTTACAACCAGAGCGTAGAAATTCATACACAACTTAGGTCTTATGGAGGATATTCTTTCTGCAGATGTGTTGTATCTGCAGACAAACTTGTCAGTTCGAAATTGATAAGTCTCAGTTTTCGCTTTGGTCAACAGGTGAGGTATGACTTTAGATTGTATTCTTATTGCTTTTTCATCTTGTCTGTAGTTAAGGGCAATCTGGTAGCAATCGAATAAGTTCAAGATATTTTTGCTTTTTGCTGTGATCAAGATCATTTTTAGTATTCTCATTTTTTTTAATCGACTCTGAATTTGATCAAATCAATTGTCAACGACATGGTTTGGAAATATGAAATCTGTTCTTATTCAGGATTTGTTGAATGTTGCTTAAATCTTTATATTTTATTATGATTGTTTTATACTAGTAAGGACATTCACCAAGATTGTAAAGGTGGCAAGACTTGTGCCAGCAGTTTGTATTAATATGTGCGAGTTTGTATCATTTATCGACGGAAATTAAGAGATCATAAATTGAACATGGCATTCTATTTATTCTATATTTTATTATATGAATTAATTGATGTATTTTAGATTAAGCACCATCCACCCGGTGTATCAAGTCTTACTTCATTGCTGGTTATAATTACTAAAACCTTGTATAGTACAGATGCTGGGTTGGTAGGTGTAACGATGATATAGATATGGTGCAGTGAGGTACATGGAAAGTCAAAAGAATGAATAACCTTATTCTTCGTCCATGACCTTTCCACGAAATTCCATCTTAGTATCTTTAGATAATGGTTAATCCTTCACAAACTTTTATGGAACTTCATTGAGAACCTCTGGAGTCTGTGTGACTAAGATGCAGAGAGGTAACTGTATTTGTATACATTAAAAAAAAAATAATCAATTCATCCTTAGACCATGACCCATTCTCTCTCAAATTTTCATTGAACATTATTTACAACTTTTGGAGATATTGTGCAACGTGGGCACATAGCCGCGGCACAAGGAGGTAACAGTAATATCTATAAATCTATGGTACAAAAAAATGCATGTATATTATTCCAATCGATGGTATGCATTTGTATATCATGATGTTTATCCTGGTCTCTGGGTGTGAGAATCGAATTGTTTTTTATGGGTTCTTGGTTGAATTCCGTGTGTTAGGCATAACCCATGTTTTCATATGTTCATCCTCGAGGTCTGCAAGTCCTTCCCAAAGAGTGACTGGCACAACACAATATTCTGAATCCATATGCGTCTCATTTGCACTAAGATAATCTCAATTTATACATTCAAACATGCTTATATATATATATATACATATATATATATATATATATATATATATATATAATATATATATATATATAATGCAAAAAAGTCTCTGCAAGAAGGTCTTTATACAGTATTTCAATGTTTATGGCATCTCTTCAGGAGAATGGAATTACCTACCCTTGGCTAGGTTTGATTGGAAAGAGTTTCTTACCCAGAACAAAGTTATAGTACGTTTATATAGATGTGACATCAAATATTTTTTGATGCTAAGAAATTTTACCTTGGCTTATCTGACTCTACATCTTCACACCATTCACTCCATTTTACTTCAAGACTACTTTAACAGATACAAGTAAGCAAAATGAATATTTTTCCCTTACAGGCAAAAAAATGTCATTATTCAATGAATGCTTTTTAAAAATTTAATTGTTTTGCTTCGTCCATAGATTTGTCCATAAAAAATTTTTGAAGCTAATGTGCTTTCGTACTTTTCCCCAGAAGATATTGTGATGATGGAAATGTTATTATGAATTATCCCAAACCAATTATTTTCGGGTTGCTTCCTTTGATTCAACGTCTTATTCGTTTTGAGTGCTTCTTTTATTTATATCATTATTTACCATCTACATTTTTAGTTTTTTTTCTCTCTATGTCTTTTGTTCCATCCTAATCTTTTCCTTTCTCTTTCTCTTTTCCTTCCCTACAATTTTCTTCTCTCCGTTTCTCATTCTATTTCAATATTTCTTCATTTCCTGTTCCTTCGTCTTCTATTTCATTCTTTCCGTCTTCTTGTTTTCCTTTCTCTGTCATTATCTTTCCTCCTCCCCTTTCTCGAACACTTTTTTTCCTTTTTTATTCTTTATTTCATTCCATCCCTTCTCCAACCACCCTTCCACTTCCTATTTTTTCTTTCTTTCTTTCTCTTTTCTTTCTGTTTCCTCCTCTTTCTTTTTTTCCATCCCTTTCTCTCTCTTCCTTACTCTTTTTCCTCTCTTTTCATTTCTATCTTTTTTTCCCAACCAAGTCCCTTTTATTCGTCCACCTTTCATTCTTTTTCTCTTTCTCTCTCTTTCTTTGTTCCCATTTTCGTCTCATTCTCTCCCCCTATTTTCATCTCTCTCTTTATCTCTTTATTTCCGTATCATACTCTTCATTCCCCCAACTCTCTTTTGGTTACTTGCTGGCTTCCATATTTCTTTATTTATTCCTTCCTCAGCTTGTTTCCTCTTTTCTTCCATTATTTCAATCTTTCTTTCTTTCTTTTTAATTCTTTCTTATACAGTTTCCTTCCATTATACTGACCCACAAACCTGAAGAATTATATGCAAATGAAATAATACCATTAGAGCATCGTTTGAAAAACAATATTGCTTCAAATGGATCATATTTAACCAAATATTCACCCTTCCTTCTTGTTTATATCATCCTTCTTCTGCCTTTCCTGAAAAGGACATTTCGTAAGCAACAAACAAATGCATCTTCGTATAATTTATCCGTACACAAATAAATCTGTCATTTTTGACTGGTACTACGTTAGTAATGACAATAATTTAACTTTGCTGGGCAATTATTTATTCTCAGTCGGACAGTCTTGTTTTGAGCCGGAGAATTTGACCACATACACTGTCTTCATTAGTAAATAATAGATGAAAGTTATTTTCGACCAAGAGAGAGAAAAAGAGATTTTCTCTTACTGGTATTTATAAATTTTTGAAATAGTTTTATATTATTGGCTGGGAGAGAGCAAAGAGCGAGAGAGAGAGAGAGAGAGAGAGGGAGGGAGGGATCAAGGAGAAGAAAAAAGAGATAAATGGAAGAGGTTGAAACAGAGGGAGTGAGAGGGAGAGGAAGAGTGAGGGGCAGGATGTAGGAGAGAGAGAAGGAGAGGTAGAGAAAGCCAAGGGAGGGGAACGAGAGTGATTAGGAAAAGGGGAGATAGAGGGATTGCGTATGCGAGATAAGAATGCAGAGAGAGAGAGAGAGAGAGAGAGAGAGCATTGGAGGAAGGATTAGGGTGGGGCAAGGGAAAGGGATTTTTATTCCCATCAACATTTTATAACATGAATTCTCCTCTATCCACGTTTCAGATTATAAAGTTTATCCGTAGAAACAATTGAATTATTAATACATTGTATTTGTATGTTGTTCAGAAACATGATATATTTCTTCAAAGCCAGATACGTGGTCCCCGCCCCCATTTGCACTAATCTGTTACAGGAAGACAGTGAAGCTTATGATTTTGTTATATCTCTTAAATTTTTCCAAATCCCTGGACAGTTCAGTTATTTCATGAAATCCCTAGTTTCACCAAAGATGTAGTAATGGCAAGCAACTGTGTTTTTCTCACTTTAGCTGCAGAGAGAAGTTTGACTATCACAGGATGCCCCAATACGGTGGCCTTGAAATAGAATATACTTGATATTCACTGAGTTTGGCTCGGTTTGATCCAAGGCCATAGTTGTTGGACACCCAGTAGATAGTCAGCAACACAAGCACGTTAACCATAACTGTAAAACGAGGGATTTCAACAAATCATGTTCATGAATTCAGTGATTTCGACAAATTAGTTATTTCGCACTCTTACTGTTATACATATTACGTGGAATCGGTAACATTGCCTGATTTGCAAAGTTTCAACATTGTTTACAAAGAATAAATAAATAAATAAATACGAAGTTCTAATTTGCTCAAAGGTTTATTGATCAAAACAAGAATAAAAACAACTCATTCTACGATCGGAAACTTATGCAATCAAACATTTTTCAACAAAAAATAAATAAATTCTGCCAATTAGTCGTTCTTGCCGGTTTGACGTAACACATATACTTTGAATAGTGAAGCAGAATGATTTGAACACAGATGGTAAGAGCAGAAACAAGTTTAGGCTACGCCCTAGGTTGGTGAATGTTCACATCGCACACGGTTTTTATTCTTCTTTTTTATTCCTTTAATGCGATTTAGGCTTGTTTGATACGCTACTCGGTTGACAGTGGTGCCGGACGAAATTTAGTTCCCACTGCAATGTCTTTACAATTATCACATATGCTCGCACACACACACACACACACACACACACACACACATATATATATATATATATATATATATATATTTTGAACAGCAGATCCGTAGTGGATTGAATACATGAGACTGGAATTGAATTGTAGAGACAGGTATAATGTTGTATGCAGGTTTATTTCCATAAACTTGGATTAGAGAAGACATAAAACCTCAAGGCTTGTAACTGACGCATCGGAATGAAAAATCTGGACAATGCTTCCGATCAGGAAATCGAAATTTCTTGCCCGTTGGTTCCTCTCATTGAACGGAGTTCGGTGGACAAAAACCAATTACAATAAGTCACTCGAATGGTGACCCGGGAAATTTCCAATATTTCTTGCTTTGTATCTATTTGCTTTGACTAATTCATTACAAACTTTCACAATGGATTTCACTACAAAATTGCGTGAGCTGGTCTTTACTGGGTTCTATGAACAGAAATAAACGATTATCAAGTGCACAGAAATTGTGAATGTGTATACATACTTGAATATGACCGTAAAAAACGTTACGATTGTTTACGTGTATATCGGCGCCAAGGAGCCTCGATATAATCCATTGGGTCATGCATTTTTCAATAATTTGAGTATCCTAATTCCAATTTTTTGACGTTCTCAATTCGACAGTTTAATATATGATCAAGCATAAAATATCCAGAGTTTCTATGACGTAATCTCCATTGTTATGTCAGAATAGAAAGGCCAATTAACCAATGAGATGCACCAGCGCCCAATACGGATATACGGACATACACAAACAATACATATATATATATATATATATATATATAAGTCGGCCCAATTAATATCAACAAAATGTCGCCTACCAACGGCAGTAGTGCCTTACTCTCTCAGCGTTCTTTGAATTTTTTCAAATAGTTTTGTAAACAAGTGCGTCTTCTTTCATGATTTCATACCGATACCTCAGCAAAATTCTCTTTAATCTCATCCACTCTTTGGAATCTCTTTGGAAAGCTTCAGAGTGTTAACTATAGACAATTGATAGTTCTAGGTATTTCGAAGCTTTGCACAAAAGTGTGCATTTGTGTGTGTGTGTGCACAAATGTGTGTGTACGTTGCTGTATCTTTATATATATATATATATATATATATATATATATATATATATATATATATATATATATTGAGAGAGAGAGAAAGAGAGAGAGAGAGAGAGAGAATAATAATAAAAAAAAGGATTCCTACAAACATAATCAAAGAAGCACCCCAGATAGTAAGCAGATGAAAATATTGATTCAGGGAAATGCTCAAAAGCAACCCCAAAACAGGGCAATAGTTAATCAACTGATATGTCCCAGAATAGAATTAAAAAAAAACAATTGCATGTATCAGATTCCCTCAGTTGTAAAAAAAAGTTTGGGGAAACACTTTGAGATTATTGGCACTAGTATTAGTAAGAGATAGATAAGAAGAAAATAATCGGTATTAGTAAGCTATTGTTACTGATTGGAGTTAGCAGAACATTCTCCTCACAATAATTACATAGATACATTCTACTAATCATTCAAAAAGGTGGTGGTTGTTGAAAAAAACTCCCGGTTAAAGTTGAAGATTTTGGAAGGCATTGTCGTTCGTGGTCCCTTTGCCGAGTAAGACGTCCTTCGCCCTTACCACCGAATTGATCATTTGTTGAATGGAACAGAGACAAAAACCAACGTTAGATATCTTATAATGATATACTAAGAAAACACAGAACTCAAGACATTACACTATTTATCTGCCGGAGGTTTGACCTAAAAAGGTTATAAAACCAATATGCCCTCTCGATAGTTACGAATAGAGCTGAAATCTGGTACCTAACCAAAAGACCAACCCTCAAACTGAGAAGCCTGGAATGTGCAAAAGAGTGAATTATGCAGAGATTATGTTGCAAAAATGTAAGACAACCACTACGAATATATGCGAAACTGTCACAAGCAGAAAACAAGATGGTGTGACAAACAAGATGATTTTCTGTAAGTACTGACTCCGCAACGCCCACGATTGAGAGGTTCGGCAAATCTTGGCGAAAGTCTTTTCCCAGTCCAGACGCTAAAAGGCTGGCGTTCATGAAATTGCTGTTGCAGCTGCTGAGGCTATGATATATATATATATATATATATGTGTGTGTGTGTGTGTGTTTGGGAAATGGACATATTTGGTCCGACAGAATGAATAATGAATTGCGTTTTATCATACATAAACTCATTGGGAATGATATCCCGTCGTTACATGGTTAATATATCACTCAATCATATATATATATATATATATATATATATATATATATATATATATATATATATTGAGAAATATGAATCAATAACAGAATCTGGAATACTCATGCAATTTAAAGTCAATTATACCAATTTACTCTCAGGCTCTAAACCTTCAGGACCCCTCGGCTTGAGTTTCCTCAGCTTAATTGTTAATCCGCCCTAGTCAATGGTGTTGACGTGCCACGGAATAAAAACAGAATTTAAAAGCAAATTATCAAGTGATTGTGTTTTTAGGTGGCATATATAACGATGTTTTGCATGTAGGAAAGAAATTACACTTGAGCAATCATCAACTTATTTTCTTCCGTTCACTTCTAATCTTATGTTATGGGACTAATCTTTCTACTTTCGTTTTGTCCGTAATCTCATCAACTGACTCCACATTCTTTTATAAACTTTTCATCCACAACACCATTTTCTCTTGACTTTAGACAAAATCTTCCCGCTACTCTTCGTATAGTTTACGTTTGTTTAGAAAATTCAAAGACGACAATATAATTGTGTAAAACAAAATTCCCTATTTCACCATGAAAAAGCAACAATCTTATTCATAGAAAAAGAGAGGCGTCCGTGTTTAGTGCAAAAGCCTTCTGTGCTACTATTGAAAAGTCAGAAGCAACCAAATAGTATCTACTCCTCTTTTTCAGAGACTATCAGACAAATAGTAACAGATTTTTATATCATAAAATATATATATATATATATATATATATATATATATATATGGAGAGAGAGAGAGAGAAAGAGAGAGAGAGAGAGGGAGTAAGACAGAGAGAGAAAGAGAGACTGACTCTTTCCCCCATATAATCAAATTACTCTGTTCATCATTCAATCAGTGCATTTTACATTCATGACGAATTTTTCCCACAATCCCATTTCTATCCGTCTCTGAAAAAAACTTTTCATAATCCATACTCAGTAGCTTACATCAAAATAGTAAAAATTGGCAAACTGAAGCATGAACTTTGAATACCTGGAAAAAAAAAACAAGAAAACTTATCAAAAACTGATGGGAGTGTTAGCGAAAAGAAATATGTTCAAATAGAACATTGAAAGTTCGTAAGGCGGAAATGTTGTATATTTCGACGTCAATGTGTTCAAAAGGTTATTATTATTATTATTATTATTATTATTATTATTATTATTATTATTATTATTATTATTTGTAGTAGTAGTAGTAGTAGTAGTAATCTCACACCAGTTGCTTGGTGGTTATCGCTGAAGGCTGAGTGACAATAAGTCTCCTCAGGTCTTCAGCTAACGTCTCCTCTCTCTTTCACCTATCATGTCAGAGCTAAGATTCGTTGCAGTACTTATATCTCTAGCACCTTCCTCAGTATCCGTGAAGTTCCCAGTAGTGCTGTGGTCTGTACTGTCTCAACCCTTCCCCTAATCCTGATCTCCTCCAGTCTCACCCTCAGCGTTTTGGGGACTGTTCCTAGTGCACCCACTATGATCGGTACTACCCTGGTTTTCATGTTCCACATCTTCCTTAACTCTCTTGCTAGGTCCTGGTATTTTATCCAGTTTTTCATTCTCCTTCCTCTTTACTCTATGGTCTGAAGGCGCAGCCACGTCTACTATTTGGCAGGTTTTCCTATTTTTGTCTACGATAACCAAGTCCGGTCTCCTTGCCTGGATGAGGTGGTCGGTTTTGATGTCAAAGTCCCAGAGAAATTTGTGGTTACCATTCTCCAGGGCTGCCTCCGGTTCGTGCTGATACCACTTTCCTGCATGGTTGAATCCCATTCTTTTACTCAGTTACCAGTGTATCATTGTTGCTATTCTATCATGTCTGTGCTTATGCTCCTTCTGGGCGAGTTGACTACATTATTATATATACATTTTATTATAATTATTATTATTATTATTATTATTATTATTATTATTATTATTATTATTATTATTATTATTATTATTATTATTATTATCATTATTATCATTATCATCATCATCATTAATATGTTATATACATTATTATTATTATTATTATTATTATTATTATTATTATTATTATTATTATTATTATTATTATTTGGGTACATGATGGAACGTGCAGAAGCAGTAATAGTGGTAATAGTAGTTTTCGAAATCAGTGGACACATACAAACTCCTCTGCCAACTGAATTTTATGTCCGACGGCTTCGTCAACCCAGTTCCCAATATCTGTCAATGCAATTTATGTAATCTTCAGAAGTGTTTTCTTCCTTTGTTTCTATTATTCTTCCTTATCATCGGACAATGTATACATTTACTCTTGTTGGGATCATCGCTTGTTTGATATATATATATATATATATATATATATATATATATATATATATATATATATATATGGAGAGAGAAACAGAGAGGGAAAGAGAGTATAATGTATATATCCGACATTATTACATTGAAAAAGTTTTATTCAAAATATTTGTTCCTTATTTTTGTAACGTTTCACCTGACGGATCAAACTTCTTCCGACAAAGAGGAATTAAATACAAGAAACCTGGTCGAAGAAGTTAGAGAGAGAGGGTTGATAGTAGAAAGGGAAAGAGATAGATACCTGAAGAGAGGGGGTAAGTATATACAGATGTTTGAGTGAGTGAATGCATATGTCATAGGGAGAGCTTTTGCATGCGTTTTTATGCCTTTGTCATATATATATATATATATATATATATATATATATATATATATATATATAGAGAGAGAGAGAGAGAGAGAGAGAGTTTAGAAAGCTTCACAGATTCAATCACTATTTAATAAAAGAAGCATTTCCCCCCATATCTGTCAATGTAATTCATAGAATTTTCTCCAGTGCTTTTTCCCTGTAGCACGTTGCACATATACTTTGTAATAATGGAAAAATTTATAAATTGTCTCATGCTGGGATCATCTGTTGTCAATTATGTACCTGTTTCGGTGATTTTAAAAGCAGAACAGTTACATTAACGTTGCATCCCAACAGTGTTGATCAAACATTCCCTCCCTTTCTTACTATATCCCTTATATTATACATGTAGTTCATCATTTTATGTGGGGTGTTATGTGTATTGTATGTTGATATCATTTCATTCAAAATATTTTTTCAAACAGGGCTTTCTTACATATGTTACACCCAAAACATATTTAAAGATGAGGGATCAGTAAGGATAACAACGGATATGAGTCGCTGTTTGTGTCATTTCTGCTCACAATAAATCCGTTGTGTCGGTTTTAATCTCAGACTTGATGCAAAAGTACTTATAATATCCTATTCAAGAATACTAATTACACCGAAAAAAAATTCTTTGACCTGATCCGAAAAGAGTGGAGACTTTGATTTTTTCATTAAACACACACACTCACTCTCTCTCTCCCTCTCTCTCTCTCTCTCTCTCTCTCTCTATATATATATATATATATATATATATATATAATATATGTGTGTGTGTGTGTGTGTGTGTGTGTTCATATCTCTTTACCTAAGAATTTTGTTCATATCGGCTTAGCTATCTATTTATGTTTATAACAATCTATTTATCTCTCTACATGTCTTAGCGTAAAACGGTACCAATCTAATTCCACAGGCCATTCGCTTAGCATGCCTGTGTCTCTATGTATAATCGTCATTTGATAATATATCTACAAATGAACAGTGTGATCGTTTCCGTTTCTCAATCCGTAATAATTGACTCCTTCACTTAGTGGTAAATATTTTTCTGACTGAATTCTCCGTACTTACCATTTGAAACAAATGATCCGCCCATTGAAAAATGGTCAGTAACTTTTTATATGAATTAATCATTTCAAAGGAATTAGAATGATTATGCCATTTCACCGCTGCTCCTTAGTATACATAAAGCCATCATTTATTCTCTATATATCACTGCTATATAGACAAGAAAAAAATTACATTTTCAAAATATGAATAATCCCATTGAAATATACTGCAATAACGTCTTTATTAATTCAACATTGACGGATATTCTCCCAAAAAGAACAAACAAATTTAGATGTCTAAATAAAAAGTTCCACCGAAACAGGTCTGGCCAGTTACTCAATAGAAACCGTCACATTACCAACGTCTTTTGGCAACGTGTTATCTTTGGGTGATCAATCAAAGAATTGGAAAAAGGGTGATAAATGAATGTTACATCACTTGCATTTTTTAGGAAATAGTAACTGAAAAGGATTGGAAACGGTTAAATTGAAAAAAAAAGCGTAAATAAAGCCAGGCACAAAATAGGGGATCAATTTTGCTTAAACTTGCGTTGCTAATTGAACACCTTTTGAAATCATTTTCAAAGCGGGGTTGGCATTCGAAACACGGAAGAAGGTGTACGTGTTGAATTCCGAGATAGAAAAACAAATCTCCATGGAATTCTCGAAGAAAGATGAGATCAAGTGAAGTATCACTCCAGATTGACAAGCTCTCTGAAGAGCGAAATTAACCTTCAAGAACAACCCCCGTCAAAAAAAACCCCAAACAAACAAAAAACAAACTTTAGCCTTAAAAAGAGGGTATACAGCCAATGGGTTCTCCATATCATCCCATTTCGAGCTGAAACATCAAACCTAACCTAAACAATGTCAGACGACTGCTGGACATCAAGATTCTCATCATATATATATATATATATATATATATATATAAAACCATTGTATGTATCATTGGTTTACAGTCGGACAAAATGCCACATAGTACCTCTTGCATCATCATCTGATTATTTTTGTTCAAGTATCATACAATAAGATCATGTTATAATTCAACAAATGTTCGCCTGTCAGTTCATGATCTCGAATCTCAAAAATAGTCAGAGGTATGACCAGTGAATTTTCTGTGATCATCAATGGGACCCAGGATTTTTTCTGACGATGTACCGTTCTGGCGGCACTACAACTGCAGCATGGGAAGAACCAACGACTCATATCAAGATCAAACCTTCGTTTCTTTTCTTCTGACAATTAAAGAGACAGAGAAACACCGAGAGATAATTCGATATATTTCCCCTTCTAACAAGCAGGGGCCAGTCCTGGTACTCTCTGCCTCCCTACTGTACCCTGTCTGTTTTGGTCTGATTGACTCTATTTTAAAGGCAAGGGTCACTTTTCTTTTTCTATCTTTTTTACTGAATTAAATCACCCTCTTCTTTTACCTGACACTGGAATTAAATTATTTACCCTTATCTCTTCTATCCCCCACTCAGCTTTCTTTCGTTCGCAATTTGATTACAATCTCTCTTTCTTTCTTCCACAGTTAGAATCCTTATACACCGTCCCTTCTCTATTTCTTTATCCCAATGTCTTTTAAATTAGGTGGCTGTGACTAGCTATCTATCTACAGGGGTTCCAAGCGACCACGCTTTATCTTGTCAATAAATCTACTTACAATGTTTTTATAGTCCTTTTGGCGTCTGAAAAGGGTCACTCTGTAACCTTTTATCTTCGATCAAATATTTATGTCTACTTCACTTGTACTCACGCCAAAAGTATCTCTTACAAAAAATGCTATTTGAAAATAAAATAGAATCTTCCAGAATAAAATCAAATATTTGATTAAAGAGTCCTCACCAGCCCCCATATTGTAACACTTACTATATTTCACCAAATGTCGCAAGAGGTGCTAGTTGGAAGTCGATCAGAACCGCAGAAAATGGAGGCAACTCGGATTCAAACCCAGCTGACCCTGATATTGAAACTGATGCCCTTGGGAGAAACATGAATACCTCTCTACTCACTGCTGTTATGGATGAAATATCATATGGTAAAGTGACTGACACCACTTTGGGTGTCTGTCGCCTGTAAAACTTACATATCACAATATTTGAAGAACTATCCAACAAATAGACACTCTTGATATGTTAAGCCCAGACGAATGCGGCCTAGGCTGTAACTACCGTCATCGGGCTACTAAATTTATCAATATCTGATTTTTAATCAAGTATTTTTGATAGCGATTTACTCTGTTCGTAGATTTAAATTCATGCAAAGGGTTTCTAAGTTAAACAGAAACTTTTGCCCTCTGCCAGGGGTCAAAAGTAAAAGAAAACTCTCTCTCCAGTTTTAAGGACCAAGAAGAAAGGGAAATTCATTCCTTCTAAAGATCAAAAAATGAAAAGTACGAAAAGCCAGAAAAGTTTCCCCACAATGGGACCAGGAATTAAATGAGTTTTTTAAAAATCTCCTTTTGAGGTTTAGGGAAGGAAAGCCTTTTCTCCCTTCAAAGGTCAAAAATGAAGGGAACCATTTCTCTCACAAAGCTGGAAGCCTTTGTACTTTCGTTTTCATCTCTTGAATATTTAACGTGAATAGACGGAGACTTTCAATTTGAATACTATAATTCACCAACTGTCTAGAAAAATAGTCAATAGTAGGCTCACCAAATTTTATCTGGTTGTTGAGGCAGCTTTTTTTACAAGTTGGTTTTTGAAAACGTTTTCCATATTTCTTTTTGTTTTAGGTTAAATTCAAAATGAAACTTTTTTGTTAGGTTGATCCCTCCAGTTTATGTCGAGCAGATTTTATGCTAACCTAAAGATTTTGAATCTAAAACGTCTGACTGTTCATGATTACTAAACACAAAAACAGCCTCGGGCCTGGCCACCAAATTATCAATGGTGACTGATTGGACTCCAGGGTAGGATTTTATAAAGAGTGCGATTGTACATCATCCTGTCAAATCAGCTCACGAGCAGGACGTTTGATTCTATCTTTAGTAACATTCATGATAAAATCGACATTTATACACGGTTGGCATTTGCACTCAACTGAGTCTATCAATGAATGTTTTTTTTTCTTTCCTCTTATCTAGGATATCCTCTCAAAACATGGTTATATCCGTGGAACTATATCAACATGGTCCGAGGAAGAGTTTTGTACCAGTCGTTTGCTGATAAATGTTAAAGGGTGAATCTTATTCTCAAATTTTCAAACGCTACCCTTTTCTAAATCAGGAATTGAAAAAATCACAAAATCCAATTATGCAAATTGCTGAATATGTCATTTCTATATCTCTCTCAATCCATATCACTTGATCAGGCCACAATCAACTGATTTTTGTGATTAGTTTTATATGTTTATGTATAATTCCTCACAGGGTCAAAAGTAAAGGGGAACTCTTCTCCTTTTTTCCAGGGCGTAAGTAAAGGGGATTTTTCTCCCCTTTAATTGGTCATAAGTTAAGGTGGACATTTTCATTTTCTCTTCCAAGGTATTGAACATGATGTTGGACATTTTTTCACACTGAAAGGGTCAAGACTGAAAGCTAATGATTCCACTATTGAAGGATCAAATAAAGGCAAATCTTTTTTTTTTTCTTGGAAGACTGAAACTTTCAGTCCTTTTCATTTTACTCCTCGAATATTCAACATAGACGGGTACTTTCGCCAGCCTTTCTCAATTCAACAGCGACCCCCTCTCTGAAAAAAATGGAAAGAAAATAATTTAGGTGACAGAAAATAATAAGATAAACCGAAACCAATTTGAGTCTAAATCAGTTTATATTTCTATTGAACGGTAATGTTTTCTTCTTTCTCTCTCCCTCCTTCCTCCTACAATTATTTTATTCAAATACTGAGACCGAAAACAATTTTCCATTTATTCTCAGATAACCAAGCGTAAATTTCCAATTTCTTCCAATCGACACAGTTATCTCCCTTTCATTTTTTTTAGACTCACTTAGCAGTGTGGATCGACTTTATTAGATTATGTCCTAATTTCTCCCAGGATTTCCATGGGTGGGGGAAAGTTGATGTTTTCGCTTCAGTGAAAGATCTACCCAGGCGGAAAAAAAACAGAAAAGCAAATCTTCTGCGATTTCTAAATAGTTTTTCCTCTACATAATTGAAAAATATATAAACTTGACGGGTTTATATCGGGAAAATCGTATTACGAAAAAAAAATTGTTTTAAAATATATCGATACACTGAAAACTATTCATATACAAGTCAGACACTGTTTATCAAAATCGATTCATCTGTCGATATCTAATACTTCTGTGCTATATAAGGGCATGGTATATCCGTCAATAGATAAAGCTGCGTGACCAACATCTTTGGTTGCATATTGTATTGGGAGTAATCAATAAGGAAATCAGGAAAAAGGGTGATCAATAAATGAATTACTTCCTTCGTCACCTTCAAAATAACAATAAGTAATTGAGGAATAGTCTACGAGGATATTTCTCAAGCTTGAACTCCCCACAGTAATAACGGTGTGCGGTTCTAGCTTGGTAACCATTGCCTCTTAGCGAGGTGATCTTCGAGCAATGTCTAATTTGACGTACAGTCACATTCTACATAATATATTTGAGTATTTTTTTGTTAAACTCCTAATGTGATGTCATTATCATTCTAATCTGACAACAATGACCTGTTCAAATTTTGGGGTAAATCTAAAAAGCAAATAAAATTCAAATGATGGATAGAGAGCAAAGGGAAAAGTGACAGACATATCATATTTACACATCAATCATGAAAGAGAGAGAAGGAGAGAGAGAGAGAGGGAGAGAGAGGGGGGAGGGAGAGGGAGAGAGAGAGGGGGAGAGAGAGGAGAGGGAGGGAGGGAGAGAGAAATGAAGAAAGAAAGAGAAAATGAAAACCTACTGAAGGTATATTGAATTATTTAGTGGAACTTTATTACTTCTTTCACCAACATCGAAGAAACTTGAATTTTTTATCACACACACACACTGCAATGACTGCGGGAAACATTTATTGGTATTTTTCGGAAAATTGGGCTCAATGGCTGAAATAGTTGTGTTCAGAATGGAGTTTGACCCTGAAGCAATCACGCTTGTTCTTTTCATTATTTTCCATTTTACTTTCACTGCACACATTCGTATTCTGTGCCCTTATCGTCTCTATCATTCTCCAAACTCCAACTTGAGTCCAACGGTTCTGTAGGGCTATCGATAAGCCTACCCTGAACAGCCTTCCTCCTCTTGCCACCCACTTCTCTTGCAAAGCCAGCCAGAGAATTACCAGTGTTCCCCTGATAAGATGTAGATATTTGCTCAACATTCCCCTAGGCATACAAAACGCATTAATTTGAGGACCCGAACAGCACCATTGAAAAACTGGAGCGAAACATAAGACGTACACGCGCATTTTCACGACAGTCTACCAGCGAGTAAAGAGTTTCACGATCTGTCAAATTGTATTTTTCTGCTAAGGTTCTACTATTATTTCCTGCTCTTAGTTTGTTTTATTTCTTTTCTTCTTTCTGTCAATGTTTGCTCGTGTGGTTATGGGAAAATAAGAACAAGGGTCGAGAAAGATAGGGAAAGTCGGGTTTATTTATATGTGCGGAACGTAGACAAATAATTATGTTTTCTAGGAGACTTGTGTTAATGTATGAGGGTGATTATTTATTCATTTCGGAGCTTCGGTAGTAATCTTATAGTTTGTCTTTGAGTGCGTGATATAGACTGATATAATTGCCTGCATTCTTCAGTTGGCGTCTCGTACTACAAGCTGGTTTTATATATTTTTTTATTAGCACAATGTTATATACTAGTTATCAATACGGCATCTGGAAGTGTCTCAAGGTACCAGCTAAATGAACAGTCACCTAGGGCCACTCGTACTAAAGGATGCCTGTCATCTGCCTCAGAGTGCTGAATTTTCTATTCATAATCATCATCATTATGCTTTTAATGTCCGTCGTTGGACATAAATCTTCCTCAGAATTCGCAATATTTCTCTGTCATGGGCGTTGCAGAGCCAGTATTTTCTACCTTTGTTCAGTTCATCTCTCCATCTTGTATTCAGTCGGCCTCGGTTTCACATGTGATCTCTGGGTATCCATATTGTGAGTCGTGATGTCCATCATTTGTCAGCCATTCTTACAACATGACCTGCCCATTGCCATTCAAATTTTTTAGCAGAATTCTATGATATGCCTGACACCCATTTTCTTCTTGATATATTGTCTTGTGATCTCCCCATGTGAGGATGAGCATATCTTTTCTTATTTATTTCACTCATTCGTTCACTCATCCAGCTTTGTTCCAAATGTATTGCTTAATCGTTGAAATGTTTACCCTTTCATCCCCTAACGTTTAACCTCTTCTAAATTCTCTCAAAAGTGTATACAAAAGTGGGACTCCAAAATTTCTAAATGCGTATCAAATTCAATTATAATAAAATTCCTCTAAACCCCCAATATGAAAATAGATTAAAAAAAACGAAAAAAACAAAAAAACAAAACAAAACAAAAAACGGAAAAGATCTATAACAAAAGCAAAAAGGAAGGACTGGCCATAAAAAAACAAACGATTAGATTCAAAAACAGTCCAATCCTAGTAATTAATTCTTGCTACTCCATGCCAGGGTCGAACGTTGAACTCTTTAGCTGGGTAAAATGATTTTTCTATCAATCGAAAAATAATTAAATCTAGTATATTTATCAAAACTTCATTTCAATTTTCATTTACATGGTTACATTTCAATCTCTATATATTCATTCTTTCTATCACAGACATAAATAATGAGGAATAAATACATAATGAAAAATCATTTGGCGATACTGAATTTCAAAATTTCAATAATTAGCAGAT
>OY735202.1:3382872-3475372 GCA_963457665.1 Thysanoteuthis rhombus
ATTTCGATTCCAAGAATCTTGAGCATAATGTGTTAGGCCTAATGAATTGTGAAAGAGTTTTGATACGGCCAACAAAAAAGATTGCATTTGAACATTTGGGTACGGAAGATCGTACATGTAAGAACTGAAAAACCTAACACGAAATGTGAATCTGCTTGCATAGGGTTAATAGCTGTTCGTAGCTCTAAATCAAATACGGAAAAGTCTGGTTCGTCACTCAATGGAAAACGAAACCTGACCTATGTTTGTGGAGCAGCATGCAATGTTCGGGGTCATCAATCAAAAATTCAAAAAATGGGGTGATCAATGGACAAATTACATCTCTTGCCTTAAAAAACGAAAAAACTTGGAGATTAATCCTGCGTAAACACCCACTAAAAGCCTATTTCAATGGATCTAAAAAAATGACCATAAAGAATAAATGTTGAAAACTTCATCCCTCTAGCTCCATTGGTGCGGCTTGTACGCGTGACACATACATAGTCAATTATTAAGCCAGCTTGAAAACGAAAGAAACCCAAATTAACAGTTTTGATGACAGTTTTCGTTGACGGTTTCTGACAATTAAAGGAAGAACTTTTTATTTCATTATCTGATGGGCCATTAAAGTTGTTCTGTTACTTAAGTTCGGCACTTAAATTGCTGAATTGAGAAGAAGTGAAATTTCACATTAAGACGACGGCATAATTAAAGCAGATGATTTCCCGTTGATGTGGGGGCGTTAGCCATGTTTCAATTCATTAAGGAAGATGGAACCTAAAAAGTCTGAAAACTTCCGTTGTTACTCGATCAACTTCTCGGTTGAAGAGATGTATGAAATACATTGTCTTTTAATTGCTTTATTTTGAGGACGATTTCATGCTTGCCAGTGAATACAGAGTAACAAGTTGTGACAAGAGAAAGAGAGAGAGAAAGATAAAAAGAACAGAAGAAAAAAAGAGAGTGCTAATGAAAAATGGAGGGGTAAGTTATTGTGCAAGAGAGAAAAAGAAAGAGAGAGAGAGAGAGAATAAAAATAAGGGAAAAACAGACTGAGAGGGAAAAAAGAGAGAGGGAGAGAGAGATGGAAATAAAAGAATGTGTGAGAGAAAATTAGAGAAAGAGAAAGACTTGCGAAGTGAAATGCTTCAGAAGACTTCTCTAAAAAAAGAATGGTCAACATCCAATTACAAATTTTTTTTTATAGATATTTTGGAATCGAATTAACTTATCTTGCTGACTCCCCTTCTCTGCAGTGTCAAAAAATCTGGACGAGTCATTGTCAACATTCCACGAATAACTCAGACTCTGTCAACACATGTTTCTTCAGTCTTCAATCTGGTCTTGCTGCCTGGTTATCTTGCTGCTTGTTGGCTATGTATGTATCATACGTGCAGACCTAACCAATGGTACTAGAGATATATAATAGTCAATAGATCACCTTATTATACAATGTAAGTTTATACTAAATGAATATTTTGTTTCGTTTTACGCTTGTTTGTTTTAATTCAGATTTCTTCAGTGATCGCTTGCCGACAAAAGGCAAGAGCAGGAACCTATTCATTGATCAAACGATTTAATCGATCACCCCCAATACAGCAAACTACCAAAAGATGTCGGTCATGTGACAGTTTCTATTGATTGAATAACCAGACCTATTTCACCTATAAAACATGAATAATATTTTTCGGCCATTATTAAAAGTTGAATCTTTAACATGGATTTTCAGAGAGTTTTTTTAAGATCAGTAGATTATCTCCCTTGAATTTTATTCTTAACTGAAGAAGCATGTAAGGATTTAATGAGAAAATATAACGAAAATAAATATCTCAGTTTAATATACTACAAATTCACATAAACGGACACACTCTTTCTCTCTCAGTCACTCTCCTTCTCTTATTTGTCTATTTACCCAGAAAGATAGTGACTGGAAACAGACACGCACCTGAGAATCCACCGGTCCAAGCATGTCTCTTGTAATTGCTAACATAACGCGAAATGAACAAGTGAATTTATCCCCTTCTACCATAGATGGCAAAAACTTTCAGAGAAAAAGCCCAGAAGTCTAAGAAAACAACGATCCCTATTCATTCAGGAGGAACCAAGAAATAAGATGACAAGCCGACAAAATATCCTGATCAACAAGTGCATATTACAACGCAACGTCTCAACTACAAGTAAAGTATCTTGATTACAAGGATTAAATTTACACATGGGGATAACATTACATTCACTACTCATTTGGTGGAGATCGGTCCTCTCAATTGTTTTAAAGTTCATAGGAACAGAACTGAATAGTGTTGCATTTTTACACAGGAAAACTTTCTCCTTCATTGATCTGTGATTCGGCTCCGTAGCCTACAAGTTCTTTTCTCTTCCCCAACTTACCTGGATGATAACAGCCACGCCTCTTTCTTAGGAGTAGTAAGCACGCACCTAAAACTTCTCTGTGATAATCTTCTAATACTATATCATAAAACTTATCTTAATAGAGTCAATAGAATCTACAGAGCCATCACAGCGTCATTTTACTCGAACATTGATGTCAATATTGACCATAATCTTGGTTCCTTCACAACCAAATGAAATTCTCTATTCGCTCGGAAACGCATGGGGAAGAATAAGATTGGCAAATACTTAATATCAAGATACAAAATAAAATTAAAACCCAAAGAACAGGTCTGGATGATCATTCATTCGGAGCCCCCATGTGACCAACGGCTTGAAGCAGCTTGCCATGTTTGGGAATTATTTTTAAAAAAAAGTGGTGATCAATGAAAATGTTACTTCTCTTACGTTTCAAGTCTGAATCAAGGTTCAGGCGTAACTATGGAACAATCTATCTTAACCTTTAGCATGTATTGTACCTCCCCCTCCACAAAATTATTTGGAGAGATTTTCAAAAGGTGAAAGAATCATCTTTTCTAGCCTGTGCACGTGACACGCACACACACACACGCACACAGATACTCAGATACACACATACACAAACACACACACACATGCATACACACACACACACACACACGCACATACAAACGCAACTATAGCATCAGTTTTGGTTGACGGTCTCTAATAGAGCTTGTCTTGTCTGGTCCCGTCATACATATGCCATATCGAGGTAGTCATGGATTTGAAGGAAGAGCCACATGTAACGTGAACTTTGAATCAATTACTGATTATAAGTGCTGTCATTTTGGTTAAGCACTTTGTGGGAGATGGTCATTCAAGTGAAAAGCCAGGAGGGGGGATACGGTACAAGCTTTTATCATAAATCGTTTCTTGCAAGATGATCTCAGGTCATGTCAATGGAACCCATTTTTTATGGAAAGAATCAGTTTCAAATTACACGATTTTTTTTTCTCTAAAGACCGAAGAAAAATAGTATAAATAGTAAAAGGAACATACATATGTAGTCTAGAAAGCTTAACAGGTTTAAGTACTAAATATATTGAAAAAAAACGTTTTTCTAAAAGTATATATCATTTCATTCAATTATTCCCCAATATCACTTGATGCAATTCATTAATTTTTTCAATTTATATCATTATGTTTATATATTATGGTACTATGTGTGAATGTTTCTCATTGGGGTCATCAATAGTTTATCATGCAAACGTTTCAGAGACTCAGAACAAAACAGTTATGTTAACACAGCTCCCAATCAGTTTTGATCAAACATTACCTCACCTTGAGCTATGGTTTTGATTAATTGATTTATTTTTATCAATTTTTGGGACGTTCCATGGTACATGTATTTTGTTATTTTATAGAGTAGTATCCCTATGTACTGTATATGAATGCTATTTTATACTAAACATGATTTATTTCTTTGCAACTAAGTGCTCATTTACGAAAACTACCCCAAAACACGTATTTGATGATGAAGGATATAATATCTATATCAACAAAGTATCTAGTTGTTCGTGTCACCTCTATTGAGTGTTTACCCATGTGTATATTGAACTTCATTGTCAGCTTTAACATATATAGATATCATGAGCAATTGAACAATTGGCCTTTTGTTTCTCAGTGCTTGATTTTGAGCTTTAGAAACAGGGAAATGACACAAGAAAAACCATTCCAAACAACATAACAAGGCATGCGTTTAGTCATGTTTTGTGGTTCTGAATGTTTGAAAATATTTTGTTTTTTTTAAGAAATCCTATTTTTGGTTTAATCCTCCCCAAATCTAGTTCAGAATTCAACAAGAAGCTTTAGAAAGTGGACTCATTATATATACAAATCTTATAAGTCACTCAATTCAAACCCTCCTGTGACTTAATGTCTTCTTGCAGAACGTTGTTTTGAGCTGATCAATTGAAACAATAGCAAAAAGGGAAATCAAAGAATAAGTTACTTATCTCGCTTTTTGTTTGTGTAGGGATCATTAAAAAGGAACTGGGTTAAAACAACAACAAAAAAAAATCAACATTAACGCCGCTGGAAATAAACTAGGGGATAGATTTAACAATAATTCACATTGCAAATTGAAACCCATCACAAAAAACGTTTTAGAGGGGGGTGAAAATAGAAAGCTTTTTTTCGTAGAATGGTGTTTCTAGCCGCCAAACTCCATTGATGCGAACAGAACACATGATATATAACTTGCCAGCCAGACCCACTCAAAAACTGAATAAAACCCATGTTAGCGGTTTTGGTGACAGTAATAACTGACAGTCTCTAAAATGTATAGGTATTTACTATATTCGGCCAAATCATGTTGGATACATTGTTTCTCGAGGGATCACCAAAATTAAGCTACCTCTAGTCTGGTTATAATCCAGATGAATGGTCGCCTGGGAATACAAAGTGCTGTATTCAGCAACAAGATTGATCAGCAGTCGTCACAGCCTATGGTCCACCGCTGATTGATAGATCATCTTGTTAAGCTAGGACCAGACTGTGCATCCGGTCTGATCTCAAGTAAACACTGCTCCATGTACGACAGAAGAGATTGTGCTTTAGTAGGAGGCGTCATACCCGTACCGAGTGGATGCAATCATCAACATTATCCGGTATTTACTAAGCGTAACAAATTTGACACAAGCACACAAGCGGTGAGCAAACAATATGACTGGACTGACTACACAGGAGTAATAGTCTAGTGGACTATTTCATTAACCACCCGACAGCAAGGCATCATACTAAATACACAAAGGTTTATCAAAGCGTCATACTAAATGCACAAAGGTTTATCAAGGCACGTACCCAGAAACGTGGATATGAGCTGATTTTTAACCTGAAAGTTTCACTCTATATTCTTTCATATATGTGATAACTATGTACCGCTCAATTACCTGAATTTAGATGGAGGAAGATGATATAAAAAGTAAATACATGTGTAAAAATGTTTCATCATTGTATAAAATGATATCCACACATAATACCTATAATGAAATACAAACTACATGTATGACATAAGGTAAACATTGAAATCATAGCTCAAAGGGGGGTGGTGTTTGATCAACACTGCTTGGGTACCATGTTGATATAACTATTCTGTTTTTTAAATACCCGAAAGGGTTACTTGGTAAACAACTGATAATCCTCACGGAAGGAAATTTATGCATTGTACTATGATAATAAAGTATATATAAGACAGAGAAAAACATTGAAGAAAATTAAATCAATTGCATTAACGAAGATATTGTTAAATGAGCCACTGAAGTAACACAAATTAATTTTTGATAAAGTTTCTCAATCTCTAGTTTTCAAAGCTGTAAAGCATTGTACACTACACACACATTCACACACAAACACACTCACACATATGTATATATATTTAATGATACCCAATTCATGATATTAAAAGGACAATGTACAAAGAAACCCGTGAATAAATATTAGGGTGCTTTTGATTAATGACCAAACCAAGTAGATAACATCTCCATAGTTTGAACTCTCCTAAAAGAATTCCCCATAACCGTATTTTCCTCACATTCTGATGGAGTCTTCAACACAACAAAACATGTTAATGTGATGGGTTGTTTCATCTTTGACATCAAATTCTGTTCCTACATTGTCTTTTCAAAGCCATCCTACCGGATTGATTAAATCATATCCAAACACTGATATATATATATATATATATATGTATATATATATATATATATATATATATATATATATATATATATATATATATATATATATATATATATATATATATATATATATATGTGTGTAATTGTGTGTGTGTGTGTGTGTGCATGCGTGTTGTGTGTGTATATATAAGTGCCAACAAGTGGTAAAGGTCTGCCAGACAAGCTCGTTAATCATCCGTCTATCTCAAATAACCAATCAATATATTAACTCCACATAGTATAGAATTGCATACGTGTCCAATGAAAGATGCGATCTACTACACTATCAATGAACTGCAGCACTAGATAAGTAAACACTGCTCTCCATTAATCAACCAATACATATATTCACCGAGTTTATCATAGCCAGGTACAAGGCTGAGTAAAGATTCAACTGAGCAAAAGGCAGTGAATCATTATGAAAAGCAACTTTCCAAAATAGATTTGTCTATTTTTTTCATGGATCTGGATTTCATTTCTACCAAAGGAGAGGAGGCAACTTTTAAAGGAGAAACACATTGAATAGCTTTAATGTGGACGTTCGACTCACGTAATTTTTTTTTATGTAAATTTTTCATCTCGTGTCAGTCTCACAGAAAGGTGTTTGATTTCATCGTCATTATCATGAACATCATTTTAGAGTCGGTCGTTAGGCATTGAGGTTTCAAACGATTCGCCTGAATCCTCGACCGTGAGAGTCACACTTATAGTATGGCCTGAGCTTGTCAAAATCGTCACGCCGATCTTATCTTTAGCCGTCCACGATTTTGTATATAATCTCAAGGGATCCATGATGTGAATCGTGATAACCGGTGGCAGTCCGATATTTTTACTGCATCGCCATCGGATCTTCTAGTGGATTCCACGATATATCTGGCCCCTGATTTTTTCCTTTAATATACTGTGCTATTTTGTGATCGCAAGACTCGACTATGCACTGGTAATGATTTAAAAAATGTTTCTCTCTCGTTAAAAATGTTATATACTACTTAGTGAGAATTTTTATCAAATTCCGTATTTTGGCTACATTGGTGACTATCGAAAGGATGTACCGATTGTAGACACTTCTTTTCAACACAATTTTTTTTTTGTCATTGAAAGTTGAACTTACTCTACCGAAAGCTTGCCAAGCTATTGCAGTTCTTCGTTTGATCTAATGCAAAACTTGACTTGTATTTTGAATCTGTCTGACGGAAGGAGTTCAATTCACCTTGTCAATGTATAAAAATATTTTACTTCATAGGAAGATGGTAAATCGAACATGCAATTTACATTCAATTCAAATCACTTACATCGTTTCTCCTAATTGTAATGAAAATTCCCGAAGAAATGAAATCCCAATTCAGTCATGGCAGCTACAGGGAAGAATAAATTATCATGAAAAAATCATTCTCTTTGGCTCGGCCGATTCACAACACCTGTCCAATTAAATGAGAGTGTCAGCAAAAAAGATCCCCACTACACCAGCAATGGTCCGCCAAGTATGTCCTCGGATAAAAGTACTGGATAATCTTTTACTTTTCAAGCCGGTAAATAAACTGTTTGGATGTAGCCTATACATGCAATGAAAATAAAAAGGTTTAGGTGTAACTGAAATATATTTTTTGAAGTCATCGTTTCACGAGCATAATATGTGCAAAAGGAAAAACTGATTGAGAAACAGCATCACCGGTTGGGTCCTCAGTTTCATATCAACTTACACTGGATCATATATCTTCTTTGTTTTGTAATTGAGTTTCTTTTGAAAGATATATGTGATGTGCAAGAGAGAGGGTCGTCCTCAATATCGCATGGTGAGATCACATGACAACATGTTATATAAGTAAGATATATGATAAAATCCATAAAAAAAACGAATGGCAATGGGCAGGCCATGCAATATCAGATAATCGCAGAACATCATAACTCATTCCCAGGGATCATATGCGAAATGGTTGTTAGTGAAAAATAAGATGGTGTGCCAACTTGAACAGATTCTAAAGATATTTGTATCGCAGCATAGACAATAGAGATATCTGTCAAATCCTGGAGAAGCTCTATGTCCATCGATGGATGTTCAAAGGCTAGTTCTGTTGTTGTTGTTGTTGTTGTTGTTGATGATGATGATGATAATGATGATGATATAGCTGAAGCTCCTTTAAGATGTTCAATATGGTACATAAGTGGAGTGCCATCTTAGCTATGGAATAAACAAGAGGTGCATATCGATATAAACAGTTTGGATTTAGTATTTTCCCGATATCGTTCTCTCTTCTCTTTTAGTCTGATACGGAATATCAGAGATCAGTGGGATACCATCTTAACTCTGGAATAGAAACGGATCGTCCATCGATATGAACCAGGTTGGATTACGAAACATTTTCCCAATATCTTTCTCTGTTCTCTTTTGTATTTCTTTCTGCCTGTTCTTTGAGCTGTATAGAAATTCATATTGACATCAGTGAGTGCATATCAAACAAACAGAGCTGGGAATAGCATCTAACGCTTCGGGCTATGAAAAAATAACCTAAGAGAGAAAAAGCTATGAAAAGGGGATCGTTGTACCGAACAAACTAATATTTGCTACCCAACAACATTCTATGGGTAAATATTGACTAGTATAAGCAGGCTGCAAAACCAACCAACGGATAGACTGCATTATTTTTGTTTTTCTTGTTTTCACATTTCCCAATTTCTTCCCCATCTCTTTGTGATCTTATATTGAACCACAGTGGGATGAAGATTTCCCCAAATTTAATTCCATCGAAAGCTTCGTATTTCTACTATTTCTCTTTCTAATAAACAGAATATCGAGAAAAGAAACTTTCGAATGAAAGTGTGGATTAAAATATAAGAAAGCGAACGAATTGGCCCCTGACATCATCTTCTTCATCATCACCATCATCATCATCATCATCATCACCAGAGAAACTTCGTTTTCTTCCCCTAACTTTCACTTTTCTTAGAAACTGTCAATCAAAACTGTGAACAACAACCCGGGCAACATCAGAATAGGTTTCTTCAGTTTTTAAGTTAGTATAGCTGGCTATGCAAGCATATATTATCGTGTGTATAGGTCACACCAGTACAGCTAGAGAGCAGAAGATTTAAATATTTTTTCTCTTTGTTATTTCGACTAAGAACATGTTCTTCGCTTTTTAGAAATTACCTTCGAAATACGTTTTTGCTCAGGATTTTTCCAATTTACAATGTAAGTTCCTGCTGGATCAGTCTCTTAGTTTGAATCTAGTAGTGTTTGAAAATTCAGATATTTTAGTGATCAAACAAAAAGCGAGAGAAGTAAATTCATTCATAACAGGTTTTCCCAATTTTGCGATTGATCACCCCACACGGCATAATGTTAAGAGAGGTTGGTCACGTGACAGTTTCTATTGATTGACTAACTAGACTTTCTGTGGTTGTTTTTACTGTTCCCCATTCCATCTCAATCTCTTTGTGCTATTGAACAACATCGGAATGAAAATCCCCCAAATTCAATTCCATCGAAAAGTTCGTGTTTTTACCATTTTTCTTTCCTCTAATAAACAGAATATTGAGAAAAAAAAAATTCAAATAAAAACGAGGATAATAATAATAAGCAAGCGAACGAATTGGGTCTCCGACATCATCATCGTCAGAAAAAATACTTTCAATATCTGTATCATCAAGTACTAACACGTGTGTGTATGTGATCTGATATTTTGAGGACTACACATTACATATCAGAAACAAAGACGTGTCCCTAATCAGCAAGTCTTAGATTACGTACACCACACAGCTTGAGTCAAATTTTGCATTAAGAAATCATAAATCTTATCGGGACTGCGTACGCACACGTAGAAACCAGTTTATATGAAAATATTTATTCCTTGTGTCTTTTTCATTGAGGATTTTATCAAAAACTATTAAAATGGAACTGTATGTATATTTTGAACCAAGAATTTCATTATTATTTCTTTGGTGACAATGCTTTTCGGGTTGTGATTCTTGAGCCCTATATCGTAGCAAATCAATGGCCAAGTGGGTAGAACCTCGAAACATGATTCGTCAATTCAATTTCAAGCTTTTTCATCTTTCAATTTTATGGAAATTTGTCAGTTTTAATGAAATTTTACTAGAGGGGACTTTATTTATAATGTAGTTATAGTGCTAAACTAGGCCCTCACCTCAGGCATATGCGAAATCAACAATTCACAATTTGCTTACAAAGGTTGAATTTCACAAAACTTCGTCTATTTTTTGTTTTTTTTTGTTCATTTAAAATTCCCTCAACAACTACTGGGATCAAACTATACAAGTATTTTTTAATCAGCATCCCTTGAGAAGTTTTCCTTTCATTGTTAATTTTGAACGTAATCATATGTAAGGGGATTAATGCTTAGAAAAAAAAAGATTAGATTAGGACCTCATCCAGAGAAATAATTTTGGACCATTAGCTTGCTGGCCCCATCAACCGACCAATGTTCTTTTTATCATGCTCAAGGGCACTCAAATTTTCATGTACACAAGGGAACGACCTTTATAAAACACACAATAGCACAGATCCCATTCAAACTTATTTATTCTTTATTTTAAAAGAAATATATTTAACTTGAGTAACAAGCTAACACTTATTTGAACGGTAGTTGGATTGTGAACTAAAGATATACTTTTAATAATTCTACAGGATTTAATTGAAGAACGAAGGAAATTAGCGATAATTACGTTTATTTTATTCAATCCTCACAAATTTAGTCCTATTTTGCTGCTGATCTTGATTACCAATGGTCTGATCAAGCGGAACCCGCAGTATTTTCTCTTCATCTTACTCCTTTGCAACACATTTTTATCAATATATCTTCCAGCTTTACTGCCTTACTCTATTGGATGATGTAATTAAAATTGCCAACATAGGTTTCTTTGTGCGTACAGATGCATCAATTGAGCTAGAGGGCTGAATTTCTTTTCAAGGCATGAACTTTTTTTTCAACTTAGAGATCCCCTCATGTCCAATAGGTTTCCAGAGGTTTAATATAAAATACGAATTTCTGGTGAATTGATCCCGGTAGCATTCATACGATTCTTTTAGAATTACGGATCACAGCAAACACAAGGCAGAAAAGGTAACTTCCATCAGCCTTTTGCCCAATTTTCAAATTGATCACTCCCAACACAACATGCTGTCAAAAGGCAGTCACGTGATGATTCCCAGTGACTGATTTCATTATTTGTTAATTTGATTATTATTTATCTGGGGTCAGTCTGTCTCCTGGTTTGCATTCAATATTTTTTCTCGAAAACCCGGACATTTTGTCAAACGGGCGGGAGAAATAACTCATTCATTAATCAGCCCTTTTCCCAATTTTTCTTTGACTTGAAATTTTGGATTTTTTGTAGGTGATCACAGCACACAAAAGACGAGAGAAGTAAGTTTGATCCACCCTGTTTCAATTTTCAAATTGACTTCCCCCACCATGCCATACTGAAAGGATTGGTCACAAGAAAGTTTCTATTGAGAGAATATTGGTCCATACTCAAATCTTTGTTCATTTTTAACTTGATCTTTTGGTTTATATAATATTCATTCTTCGACGGATATACTTTTCTGGAGGTGCAACCAAGAAATCGATTTGTAACTTTTGTTAGTGTTGTTCGGCCGAGCGGATAACGGCGTCAAGAATGGACTCATTGAGTCGAGTTCACACCCCGGCAGAGACAGTTTGTTTTCACTCCGCACATGTATCCATGGGAATGATATGGATCAACATCTCCCGAGACATGAATTGAATCGCGCTGGGTTAAATGAGTGGAGCCACCTTGGGTGTTTTTCTGTATGTCTCACGTATCGCAACCCACGGACGAGTAAGTGTTAATTTGACATCTGGGGCTCTACCAAAAGCGACTGAAGACCTGGCCAGCGTAAATTACCTACTTACTTGTGAAATAGAAGCTAATGTGGTAATATCGCAGTAATGTAAAGGGCATGACCCTATTTTCCTTAGGCAAAGGATGGGTTTTCTAAAAATAGGGTATCAGCTAAAATTGGAGACTAATAGTAGGATAGATACACAGACATTATTGGTAACAGATAGTTGATATAGGTACCTTTTATGATCGATGTAAAAGTTATAAGAGAAATCCATTCTGGTGTTGTTTAACCCAAGAACCGAATCAATAAGTCAGCTCAGAACTTAATTTAGAAACATTTCTAGTTCTTTTTTCATCTTTTCATCAAGAACTTCAGAGTTTCGCATAAACAAAATTGATTGGTAGGGGTTCATCTGTACACCAAGTTGTCAGACATTTTCTTGACCCCTTTTACCAGAGACGTTAGAGTTAACAGTGTCACTGATAAATTCTTTTCTTTCATATAGTCTTGCTCTAACCAATGACATGTAAGATGCCAACTGTTGAAATTCGTCTTCCTTGACAATTAATTTCTGCATTGCAATTCAATTTACGTTCGTTCTAATTTTAAAATTATTTTTGTTACACTCATATGTGTAGCATTTGCCGTCTTACAGACTTTTTAGCATTGCTGCATGTTTGTTTTTTGCTTCTAACTTACGCTCGTTTTAGGGACAGATCTGGGGTCCCTGGTGCCCAAGACAAGCTGTGCCCTTCAAAGTATTGTATTATCATGCATTACAAATTCTTTTTACACCGAGAAATCTTATATTGACTCTTTGTAATCTGTTTGATTCGTTCATTTTCTCTTTTTTCAATTTGTGTTTGTAAAATCTAACTGGTTCAGATTATTGAAGTGTCCACCTCCCTCGCTCTTCACACTCTGGCTGATATCTTGAAATTCAACTGTTTGGTACGTAATATTTTTTTGTGGACTCATTCGAAAATCATTTGAGGCTGTGTAGTGTATTTATATTACATACGCCCATCCTGGCTGTATGTTTAGAGCAGACCATTTGGATCTCTTCAATCATCTTTCTTAAACACCTGCAATAGATTTATGGTAAATTACTCGCCGTAAGTTCATTGCAGATGATTAAAAGGCGGCAATTGCATCACTTACAGAAAAAACTAAATTGAACACAATTTCAGACGGGCTTATCGCTAGAACGCAAGTAGCAATATCAGTATCAATTAAAATACTTAATACTACGATTATATTAACAGCAGCAATACTTTTACGTTTAAATTGAACAAATCGTCATATATTTGGTACCATGTTAGGCACAATGTTTGAAGATTGTTTTTGTATTGGATATCCCTGGTTCGGAAATTGAGTCCCCTCTGAGCTATATCATTAGTATCCCTTTGGTGAACTGGCCTAAGGGATGGCCATAGCAATAAAGTACTAGTCTCTACCAGACTTGAATTGGTAGAGATCACTTCGCCACGGGCTGTTTGAAGTTTCTCTTTGAGACGAACACTTTGATGTAGTCAAATTACTGTATTTGCTCGCATGTAATGCCATACCATTTTTATCCACAAATGTCAGAAAAAGTGAAAACACAATACCTACACACAATACCGGTACTACTTACTTGCAAATATAGCCAGCCAGATCAGCTTAAAAACTGGAGAAACCTATTTTGATGACAGTTTTGGTTGACAGTTCCAATAACAAAAAAAAAACAACAACAAAAAAACTTAAGTTAAATTATTTCCATTAAAAACTCAGTGTGTTTGAAAAATCTTAGAAATGAGAATAAAAAATAAATCTACATGGAATACAAGGCTTCCATGGATGTAATGTTTTTTTTCTTTAATTCGTGAAAGGCCAAACCTTAAGCAGTGTCTTCTCCATTAAGGACGTGCTTTTATTACTAATAAACATTAATTGCGTTGAAAAAATATAAACGTTCAATTGAACACGTATCTTTATTAAGGAAAGGAATTTATCGAAATTTGCAGCTATTCAGAAAAGGTAACTCGCCTATTTACCCCCGCGAATTGTTCATTCTTATCAAGGGTTTACAATCCTTTTATATCATCGACTCTTTCGAGGAATCTGTGATCCCCCCTAGCCCCCAAATAATGTATAAAAATTAAATAAATAGAATAAATAAATAATAATCGTTCGTTCATATCTTTCACAATCAAACGTCTTTATTGTTGAAATCTGATTTCGGAATGAGTGAATAACTTAATTTTGCCGAGATTATAAAAGTTGTAGGGACATTGGCTAAGAGCTAGGCAAGGTTCAGTTGTGCAGAAAATATATATAATTCATTTTGAATTCAAATTTGAAGATGCAATTTATTCTCTGTTTTATTTCTTTCCTTTCTTTTCTTTTTCTCTTTTACAACTTACGTGAAAAAACTAAAGAGGCAGTCCGTTCTACATTCAGGACAGAGATGTGTTACCAATTATCATTGATTATTCTGAAGGAAAACTTATTTATCCTTTCATTCAAATATATTTTTTATTTGCTTTCACACCTCAGGCGTCAAAATTATTGAAATTTGATAAGTTACTCATGAACCTCTAGAGCAGAGTTCTGAATTTAGAGAATATTTATCCTCAGGGAATGAATTTCGCCTATATAAAGGGTGAATTTGTTGATCATGATCATGATCTTCATCATCAGGAGGCATCCATCGTTGGACTTGGACCTTTCCCAGGATTCGCCTACCGTGGGTTTTAGAGCCGATAAGTTTGAACTTGTTCAGCCTGCCACACCTTTTTATATTTTGTAGGCCACAATTTCACATATGATCTCTGGGGATCCACGCTGTGAATTGTAATTTCCAGTAGTTGTCTGAAATTCTTGCAACATAGCCCACCTATTGCAATTTGAGTTTTCTCTGGGTTTTATGATATTCCTGGCTTATGCTTTCTCTCAAATATACTGATGTGTCTTGTGATTTATCCATGTGATGTTGAGCATGGTTCTCATTTATTTGTCGCATGGTTCTAATCGTTTTGTTGGCTTTCATGTATCTGCTCCTTTGGAGATTATCGAAGGGATATATTGGTTTCAGACCCTTATTTCCAAGACATTGGAATTCCTTGTTCTTGAAGCTTACTCTATCGGAGGCTTGTCAGCGTAGATTGATTCTTCGCTTGATTTTTTCTCCTTTTGAGGATTTCATGGAGATTAGTTGTCCCTGGTAGCTGTAGTTGTCTACAATTTTATAAGATCTGCGTTTTTGATTTGGATTTTTGTATCTTTGCTCTGAACATGTTTCTTGTAGATGACATTTGTTTTGTTGAGAACAACTTCCCAGCATTCAGTTCGTCTCCCATAAATAAGAAATCACAAAAAGGACGATGTCGTTAGCAAATTTGAGGTCACTTAGGTATCGTCTATTCTGATTCCTTTATTTCCCTAGTCTGGGTTTCGGAAGATCATCTTGGCTGTGAACAGTTTGGATGAGCTGGTTTCACCTAGCATAACTTCTTTTTCGAGCTGAAGGAGCCCGGAGACTTCATGTAGCCTAATAAATGAATCCTGTGTCGGTATATATGTCACAAGATTCTGACATATACAAGGTTTTCTCCTTGTTGTATAATAGTATCAATGACCTTGGAACATATTTATCTTCTATTATAACAGTTATTCAAACTTAAAACAGTAATATTGAAAATGTATTTGAAAGGTTTCCACGGGTTGCCTTATTATGATAGAAGTGTACATTGAAATTACTGAACAAAACAGAGTGCGAGCAAATTTACCTCCGAGAAGTCGCCAGGGATGAACGGAAAGAAAAGAGTTGGGGATTTTTGCTGGAGGGTGTTTTTGCTTTATTTTTTTTTTTTTGTATTTAGAATTTCAGAATATGTTTTATTCACTTGCTCGTCTCACCATGCCTAATTGCTTTATTGCAACTTACGGTCATTGAGTTTAAAAGATGCAAAGTGTGGAAATTGGGACGGACGTCGATAAGCCGACTTCTACTCGAGATTCTCTTTGTGGGTCGGGGAACACGAGTTAAGAATTCTTTCGGTTTTTGTCCCTGCACACAATGGTCAATTTTCAAGAATCTTAAACGAAGACAAAATTTACAAAAGTGAAGTTGCGATTAGGGCATGATTAAACTTCTGCAGTTTTTTTGTTTTTTTTAATTTTCTATGAAATAAATTTTTCTCAAGTCATTGTTGAAAGCACAAATTAATCAGAACTATTTCTGCTTAGAACCATTAAAAAAAGATTGCTTATGACGCTCTTTTCCCCCTGGAGCCACCTAAAAGCCACCACGTCTCCATATACGACCAAATGGCAAATATTCAAACATAAATACATACGAGTGACCACGCATGATAAGCGCCCAACGAACAATTCTCAATTACAATGCTCAGTTCTTCTTGATTTATTTTGAAGCTTGACCACTCTGCATTGTAATTCATGGAGTGTTCAAGCTTTAAAATAAACTAAACTGATATGAAAATATAATTTTTAAATGGTCTGCTGGGCACATATCATACGTGCCCATTCGTGAATATAGAGACTGGATGGATTTCTCGCCAGGGAGGTGTTACTCGTGGGGGAGGTGTGAACAAAGCGGGACAAAGTCAAACCATAGTGAAATAAACCTTGACTAATGGATATTATATCAATGTGTTATCTTAATATAAAAGATAGATAATGATTTGAATAATAATATGCAACCAGAATTACCAAAGAGATACGAAGATTTAGGCAAATTTCAAACCGTCTTCACTTAGTAAATACACTCAATCTTAAGAAAGAAATCACTATTAGTCTTTATAAGAATGATCTATAACCAATGAACCACCGGATAGTCACCCATGGAGCAGGAAAAGTGAACCAACCCAGAATATTGGCTTTCAAATTAACTACCATTGAGAATCATGCTCATCCTCACACAGAGATTGGAAGTCATCATAATATTTGAAGTGTAGCCGTCGGTATCATAAGCTTGTTAACCATTACTATACTGATTGCATATTTCATGGAATTATTGAAATGTATTATCATTATCAGTCTTTTAACGTCCGTCATTTGACATAGACCTTCCCCAAGATTCGAACTCTTTATCGCAGGCACAGCAGCGCTGATCTCTTTTGGACCTAGACCATCACACCATCATCTTTTTTGCAGTACATGCTTTCATATATTATCTCTTGAAATCCACATTGGGAGATATAATGTCCATTGGTTGTCTGACATATTTGTAACATATCCAGCCCATTGCTATTTGTGTTTTCAAATTTCTTTGATATCCTTGTTTTTTTTTTCTCTTTAATATAATGTGTTGTCTAGTGATGCTGAGCACGATTCACTGTTGTACATGTTATAATCTTTGGGTCAAGTTCTAAATAAATTAGAATGATATTTTGTTGGAAGGTTGGCCAGACTCTAACGAATAATTTTGGCGGGTCCATGAGATCTTTTTTGATTGAGAAATTGTTTTTTCATATTTGTTCGAAGTTCTGATTGGGAACTGATCAAATCTTCGCGTGGGTTCGGGAATTGTTTTCTGACTGAGATTATTGTTTTATACATTGAGCCGGTGGTTCGAGAACTGAAAAATCATAATCTGCAGATACCTCTCCTACACAATATGGAGAGCTTTTCGGTTTCCTTTAGAATACGGCAGAAGCAGTTGTATGCGATATCTGGGTTCCCTTTAACTTACATTGCGTTGCTAGTCTCACTTATCTAAGCGCGTTTTTGTTCTTTTTTTTATCACATCTTTAGCTTTTGCTGTGTGTGTCGCTTCATTTCGACCTGACTCCCCGATAAGTATTCGTCTGACGTCATTTCTGGGCGTCACAAGGCCTGAGTCACACGCACCCTGGGGCGTGTGACTGCAACGACATGTGCTTGCGACAGCCAACATTCCTGGAAAGAACTCTGGTTGGAAGTGGAAGACATTCAGAAGTGGAATCGGAATAATAAGCAAAGGGTTTAGGAGGAATGGTTTGAAATGAAATCAGTATTGATAGTAAGAGAGGAAAAAGGGTTGGAGTAGAAAAAGAGGAAAATGAAGGGAGAGAGGGCAATATACAAAGAAGTGATCGAAGTGGAATAAGGAAAGGGAGAGAGAGAAAGGGAGAGAGAAAAATAGAAAGAGAGGGAGAGAGAGAAAGAGAGAGAGAGAGAGAGAGGGGGGGGGGCAAATACACACATATTAATAGGGAATAAATATGAGTAAAAAACAGGCCTGGTTAGTCACTCAATAGAAACCGTCACGTGTTATTAGTGGCATGCCGGGTTCGGGTGATCAATTAAAAAATTGGAAAAATGATTAATAAGTTATTACACTTGCCTTTTGTTGGGCAGTTTCTGCTAAATGAGTCAAAGTTGAACAACAACAAAAAAAGCCACAAAAACAAAACAACTGGGAATGATGCCGGGCACAAACTCAGGGCTAATTTAGCCAAAGATTTTATTGACAATGAGCCCCTGGCTGAAAAGTCAGCACTATAGTTCCATTGATGCGGCCTGTTCACGTGATACATACACACTAAGCCAGCCAAACCAACTTGGGAACTGAAGAAATCCATGTTTAGACATATAGTGACAGTTTAGTTTACAGTTTCTAAATTGTAGAAAAAAACGGAACATGAGGAAGAAAGAGAAGAAAGGAAAATATTGGATAGATATGAGTGTTTGGAGCATACAAATAAATAATGGAAGAAAATAAAGAAAGAAAGAGAGAAAGAAAGAAAGAAATGGAGAAGAAGATGAAAAAATAGGAGCAGAAAAAAGCAAGAAAGAGATTAAAGAAGAGGCAAACGATTAAAGAAAAAATGAAAGAATGAAAGGAAAGAAGGAAGGATAGAGAAAGAAAGAGTATGAGGGATAGTGAATGAAAAAGAGATAGAAATAGGGTGAGAAAAGGAGAGGAAAAAAGTTGGTGCAGACAGATATTCAAAATTTGAGTGAGAGTGAGAGAAAGAATATTTGAATGCGTTTGTGTGTGTTGAGAAACGATACAAGTCGAGAAAAGAGCGAGAAAGAAAAGCAATCCTGAGTATTTATGGGGAAACGGTTCCAGTTTCAAAATACAACGAAGAAACATATTTTAAACACGTGTTATATATACATGGAGAAACTTATACCACGTCTATTCCACTTAAAAATAAACAAAAAAAAACAAAAAAACAGTAAGCTTTCGAAAATGCTATCAGCTGCCTCGTTGCCTCCTCGTCAATCTCATCCATGGTGTGAAATGTTTTTGAAAAAGCAAGAATCTTGATTGAAGTCGGGTGTCAGACCTATGTGATGAGATGGTTTGCAAAGAGAAAAACCTGCATGAGACGTGAAAAACGAACTGGTCCAATCAAGGCGAATGCAACGTTCACTGAGTACATACGCTCAATAAATGGCGTCACACTGTTGACTGTAGAACCTTACAGGGGAGTGCTTGCTCACAATCATGCAATACGATCCATCTGATGGGTTTCAAAGTTATATCAAGGCTGTTCCACAGAATCTCGAGGTATTCACAATAGCTGGATGTTTTCTGGATGGACCTTCTATGGGTATACATGAAAAAATTTAATTGTGAACGAGTATTATCTCTAATACTGCACATACAAACACACACACAGGCAAAGACACACACGTACACACACACTTACAAACACAGTGAGACAGACAAACACACACACATAGGGTCAGGGAGTAGACATTTAACAAGAAAGGAGGAAACAGATAAGGGTAACCCTTTTGTTCCATTGGACAGTAAACGCAGTTGGAAAAGACCAGACACAAAGTTGAAGGACTGAGAAGTATGCCGATAAGACAGGGCTGAGTTCTGCACAACTAAGGTTGTCATGGAAAAGTCCTTGTCTAATCGTAAACTCTCCTTGACAAATAGTGATGATGATAGTGACATATTACATATATATATATATATATATATATATATATATATATATATATAGAGAGAGAGAGAGAGAGAGAGAGAGAGAGATAGATAGATAGGTGTGTGTGTGTGTGTGCGTGTGTGTGTATCTGTGTGCGTGTGTATGCATGTGTGTGTGTTCCTGTGTAATTAAAATTCCTCAAGATGATATCATATGTTAATTTGCATGAAATAAAAACTGACACAACGGATACACTACCCATAAAAACTTATATAAAATGAAAAACTACATGTTTGGTATTAACTATATAATGAAATGTTGATCAACACTGCTCGGGTACCGTGGTGATATAGCTGTTTTGTTTCCAAATCACCGAAACGGTTACATGGTAAACAACTGATGATCCAGGAATGGTTTGAAGAGACTAGACGACTGCATATACTTAAAACAACTTATCTCCAAATCCTCAACAAAAGAAGAAATCAAGCGAGGAATTACATTGGGTTGGCAAGTTTTTGGTTGAGCAAGTTCGACTCTCAAGAATAAGAAAATCTTATAAGTTCTGGAAAGAAGCAAATATAACCAATGCAATCCTCTGATAGTTACCTTCGGAGCTGAAACAGGAAATCTAACCAAAAGATTGACCCTTAAACTGAGAAACACGCAATGTGTACATTATGTAGGGGTCGTAGAACTGGACAGTATATTAATGGATTGACTGGCGTCTGAGATATAGAAAACCGTTAGAAAACTCGAATGGCAATGGACAGGACAAGTTGCAAGAATATGAAACAATCACTGAACATCACGATTTATGTATCTCCAGAGACCCTTTGCTACATTTCAGCCGACAGAAAATAAGATGGCTTAACGAAATAAACAAACTCAGAAAATACTGGCTCCGTGACGCTCATGATGGAGAAGTCTGGCGAGTTTTGGGAAGGTCTTTGTGCAGCAACGGGCACTAAAAGGCTGATGATAATGGTAATAACAATGATGATGATGATAATGAAAGTCGTGACCTCGTGATACTTGGAAGGTTCTCCAAACTTAAGGTGTTCGGTCGAAAAATCATCAGCTTCTTTGCAAGTCTAAATCCATGGAAAATCAACTTAATATCACAATAACTAGTTATGCAGTGCACTTTTACGACAGGTGACCCCGTAACTCCTTGTGTGCGTGTGTTCGTTTTATTCAAATTATATGTACATGCCAGCACGCAGGGAATGTTTGGAAGACACGAAACAGTTTTGCCAATTTAGATACTTTAAATCTAAATCTAGATGTTTTTGGTTTCGTCCAGAAGTCGATATTGCTATTTAGAGGTTGAAATTTTTTTTGCAATTTTTCTAATGAAATTGTCGACATTTTAATTCGTTTAATCTACAATAATCAATTTTTATCTAGAATAAGTTACATTTGAATTAATTCAATTCATAGTTATTGAATTTGAAAATTTCACTGTAATGTAAGTAATGATTCAATCCATATAGTCTACAGCAAAATATTTGTAATACAATGAGTGATATTCGAATTTATATAATTGATTGCAATAAAATAATATTATAAATATGATAACATTTTCTTTTATCATATCTATTATAATCATAATAAAGATGATCATTATCATCATATCTCATCTATAGTCTACTACTGGACAAAATCTTATTCCATGACGATCATGATTGCGCTAGTCTCTGTCGTGTCTCATCTGCAAACCTTTTTATCGCATTCCTCTATCTTTTGTCAGATCTCTTCTTACTGTGTTCACTGTCCCATACGCACAAATCATTTACTTGTTTGCTCAATCTGTTCTCATATCTTCCTGCCAAGTGCCGAGCCCGTCTCCATTTTTGTTGCTTAATTACATGTACGATACACCTCAATCTAGTTTTCTCTCAGATCCATTTTGATTTTTTTTCTATCTCTTAGAATCATCCCTGGAATAGTTCATCCAATGTTTCTCTGATTATAACTTGGTTTTCACTTCTCTCATTTTGTAAGTGTCCATGTTTTGTATCTGTAAGTCACAACTGGTATTTTGCATTCATTGAATGCTATGTAGTATAGGCACATTGGCAAAACACTCTTCAATATATCTCTATTCATACCAAATGATTTCCAGACGATTGCTATGCGTTATTTTCTTTCGCTTATTTCAAAACAGTAAAGTGTGACGATAAGTTGTAATTAATATAAATTGATACAACACTATTTTCACGATGTAACACGTCTATTTTGTTGTGATTAAATTAAGGTATTTTAATAAAGTGAATGTCGACGATTAAAATCGGATTTAATGCATCAATAATGTGTAATATTGTATATCTTAGAGTTTTTATGTATGTATTTGCATTATAGATATATCTGGATGTTTTCAATGCTAAATTTTAGATGTAAAACTGGGAATAAATTTAGCAAGACTGATATAAGTTATGCTGTATAGCTGAGGAGGTGGACATATGGATCTTTGTTGGCGTGTGACCAAAAAAGTGAGAGAAAAAAAAGAAAAAAAAATGAAGCAGGGGTGGACTGTGTAAAACGTTAGAGGAAGCTTTAGATTGGGATTGTTTTGGGGTCCGTGAAGGAGGACATCGTTGTTGAGGATGAATAGCTTCCAGGGAACAAAAGAAAGTTGACTAAAAAGAACATTCAAGGAAGGATAAAGGAAATTAACAGGGACAAAGCCGGGTAGACTTGAATACCAAAAAAGAACAGGTCTGGTTAGTCACTCAATAGAAAATATCATGAAACCAATGTCTTTTTTTCTGATGCGTGTCTTGTATGGGATGATCAATTAAAAAAACTTAATAATCATTGGATGTTATTTCTCTAGCTTTTTATTGGGTAGCGATCACTAGCAAAGTCCGAATTTTCGAGAAACAGACGTGACTGTTACTGGACAAGGGATAAGGGACCAATTTAGCATAAAAACACGTTGCAAAGAAACAAAACAACAAAAAAAGAACGCTTCGAAGGAGAAATCTCGGGAGATGGATTATGATAGATGTAATAAGGAGTATATGTATTAAATTTTCAGCCCTCTAGCTAGATTGGAGCGACTCAAACGCGTGATGCATGCATACATATATAGCCAACAAGCCACATAGACAACCAAACCAACTTGAAAACTGAAAGAAACTTGTGGACAGTTTTGGTGGCATTTTTTTTTTCAAAAAGGAACTCAATAAAAAAAAATTTAGGTAGGGACAAAATAAAATTAAATACAGGCTGTCATGTCAGGGTTGTTTCCTTAGAGGGGGTATTGCAAATAAAATGTAAGTTTGAAAAAGATAAATATAACATTATCAATTTGTTATCTAATTGTATTAAATGAATAAATAGAGAAAACTGCACGTTTTTTGATGAACATAATAAACGTCTAATTTGTCAGATTTTTTTTGGCTCCCTCAGTGCTTACATAGCACATACAAAGATAGCCAGTCAGCCAGCCAGCTAGCCAGCCAGCCGGACCAAGTAAAAAACTGAAGGAAAAATGTTGACAGTTTTGCAACACATGATTCTGTTGCCATAAACGAAATAATCGATCTAAATTTGATTAGCAGCCAACAATGTTTACTGACAAAAAATATATTCCAGCATCGGTTGTAAAGAAAATCATTTAAATATTCAGTACTGAACAGACCAGGGATTTCGAAAACCTTCCGAACTAGCGTCCTCCATTAAAACATATATTTCATCTGCTGCCCCTCCCGTGAAGTCGGCCAAAAATGATAAATTGAAAATTAAACTTCTTCACTCCTTGTCCCCTCACCATACCTTGTCTTCCAAAACATTACCGGCACTCTCTTGATTTTTGGTGACTCCTTTCACTCCAGTCACCCACTGACTTCGAAAGCACCCTCATCGGCTCAATCATCTCAACACCTTAAGGTTGCAGTGGCCCCAACTTCGGGAGTCCCTAGGATAGATGATGAGACAACGAACGTGGAATGAGACCGGAGGAAACATATTTTTAAAAAATGCAGATTAGGCCATGAATCATACTGTAGCTGAAGAGCACGACTTTGCAAGGAGGCAGAAGGGCATCATTTGAAGAAGATAATTTTCAATATTTGATTCAAAAACAGAAAAAAAAAACAAATTTCATATTGTAATTCAAACTTCGTAATAAACACAATTAGGGATATAGATGGAATATTTTAACTCTTATGCAGCTAATGGCCCACCCTATACAGTCGTTTGAATAATGAGTATTGTAGTGTGGCAAGTCTGAAGACTGCTATGGAGAAGGGAGAAAGAAATACAGAATTTGGGTGTCATGTGAAAGGGGTGGATGGAGACTGTGACCCACTCTAAAAGGAGACATGACTGCCGCTGCAGACGCGTCACAGAGGGAGAGAAGTTGTATGATATCTGCTTCCTTACCCTGATGGGCAAGAAAACACGCACAGGGAATTCTCAGACGTGGTGAATAAAGTGGGGAAAGTCAAGCAGTGGGGAACGGGAGAAAGACAGACAGACAGACAGAGACAGAGAGAGTATATGTGCAGTGTAGAGATTTGCAGATCAACGCAAACCACTGCAAATAAATACAGTGGGTCCCCACTTAACGCTGCGTCCATTAAAAGTCGTCGCGTTTTAACGCTTAGGAGAAGAGAAACAAAGGAATAAAGCCTAACACGTACTGTGAAATAGAAATTTGTGTGGGCTACGGTAATCATAATTCTTACACGAAGAAAAGATGATTCATTTGTTTTAAGATGTTTTCCAGTTGCATTACTCCTTCCTTTTGGTGATACAGTACTCAGCTTACATAACTATTGGGTCAAAAAGTCAAGGAAGAAATTACTATCCATGGAACTAAAATATGTTATACAGAAATCAAATTTAACATACTTTTATTGAAGATCCAAGGTGCATATCTTACAGCAACAATGATGGCCCTTCCATAGATGAATCCATTTGAGCTTCAGCCACCGCTACAAGAGTTATTGCTAGCGTGCTATGCAGTGTTGTTGTCAGATTATATTCCAATTGTTGATGTTTCCACAGTAACAATAACAATTGTCACTAAACTTAGGTTCGTAAACTCATTGGTGTTTGTCTGTGTTGCCGCATCAAATGTAAAATCAACATTCCCCTAGTATAATTTGAAATTATGACTAACCGATTTGTAGGTTGCTCTCTTACCGACTGAGCTAAATTGACAAGTCTTACATATATACGGACATTTATGTTAGTTATGTGCAAAGGCTTATTTCATGCGAATAAATGAATATATCAAAAAAATTAAGATTTTCCCAAAATGATTTACAATTGCAATCAAGAGAGTGGTAGTCAAATTTCTCATCGATTGAACTAAACTGACGAAATTTTACGATTTCCTCTTTTACATAAACAATACAAAAGTTTCAGCAATCTTTTCCAATCGGAAAAGAAGTTGGAACAGAGTTCGACTCTGTTGCAGCCAAACTCGTTGTAATTTGATTTTGAGCAAAAATCATGGTAAGAGGTGTTTTTGTGACTGGGAATAACTCTCATTCGGATCACTGAGCCTTTGATAAAATTGCTTTTGCTTTCAACTCATGTTGCGCTCCCTGAGAACTTATCAACATCGTTAAATGACGACCTGTTACCATGGAAACGCTTTTCATAGGCATCAGATGGCGTGTATGTCTGGAATCAGTGCAAAGATTCTAAAGCATTTCTTTTCTGTAATCTTTGAACAATTCACAGATTTATTTTAATAAACCATTTCTACATTCTTTATCTTACTCTTTGAAAGCAGCTGCCGTCTTACGTAGGCAGGATTTCCAGAGCTTTTCTTCTTTATTTCTGATCTGCGCTGTTCACTAACTGCTCTCGCCAGGCGGTCTTGGTTGTGATAAGAAGCAAGTAAAATCAAGATGAAATGAATACAAGTCAAAAACTGCCACGCATAAAAACAAATGGCCCATACTCAGGTCATTTAAATATGGCTTATATTCATCAACTGATTTCTGAAATTGTTTGCTCAATTCCAAAATCGTCACATTCATGTCATAGTTGACTTATATACAAGACGACACAATGACCATGGATGGAATTTGTTGTTTCAACATTTTTCTCCCAAGATGGCTGGGGGGAGTATCTGTGTAAATTTGGTTATGCGTGGATGTATACCAAATTTAGCTTATACCATCATGAATAAGAAGAGTAAGTAAGAAACAATCACATTGATAATTAAAACTGGTTTGGGATAATACCAACTTAAATTTAGTGAAAAGCAATCAGGAAGAGTCTGTTGCATCAATGTTCCAAGCCTACCTTGTAAATCAGCATTTAAAATTTTAAACTTTCACTCTTATGAATTGTATACAATAGGGAAATTGCAGCCACATCGGCTGCCAAAAAGTAAGCATATATATATATATATATATATATATATATATATATATATATATATATATAGTTTTTAGGCAGTAGTTATTCTTTATACTCGTTTCATTGGACAGTATTGACATTTCTTGTCGGTTCGACCTTTTAGTAAGCTTTTACTGTTTTCATTCCTCACCTTGAAAACAAAATTTGAGAGAGACCAGTCGTTGTCGAAGGTACTAGAATAGCAACGAATGACTCACACGCTCCTCCAAACCAATAATGAAGGACAGCATACGAAAATTGTAAAAGCTTACAATTGCTTAAAATTGTAAAAGGTCGACTCTACAAGAAATATTGATAATGTTTAAAGAAATTGCTCCAATACTCAGGTTTGTTTGAATGTGCTTATAAGTATGTATGTGTGTGTGTGTGTATGTGTGTGTGTGTCTGTGTGTGAGCATTTTCGTGTGTATATCCGCAAAAAGTGGTGTACTTTTACGAACAAATCATTATGGCTTCCTCCTAAACGTGCAATATATACCCTTAAGCTATTGTTTTCTGCTAGGATTGAAACCCAAATTCCCTTCCGATTGTATGCGGGTCATTGCACATTACTCTTCATGCACCAAGACGATCGATAAATACATTCACATTCACCCTGAATATTTAAACATAGCGACTAGACTTGGCTGAATCTGTTGATTCATGGATAAAGCATCGGATCTCATCGACCCTGAATTGACTGAAGTCCGAATTCAATCATTGGTCTTCAACTATCATTTCGTTTTTCCTGAGGTTCTGTACTTAAAACCACAAAGCACCTCAATGCGTGTTTTGTTACAGAGATTGCAATGGAATGTGATTCTACTTGTGGAAAAATTCCTGTCGTAAGTCTAAAAAGCAAATCCTGAAATTCATGGAGTGAGAGTTTAACCATAATTCTTCCACTGTTTTCTTACGTGTTTCTCTCTGGAAACTAGAATTGACTGGTGCAAAACAAGCCTAAATCCATATCTTATTCTGCTGATGGCAATAAAATTTGGTTTTGTTTTAAATTTTATTACCAAGCCCTGAATTGTATGGAGTCCATATTTAACAATAGTTTTTATGTCATTATTCTCTCCGTATTTCCCCCTGAAAAAATCATTGATAAGCTAAAAAGATTCCTAAACTCATGCCTTATTATACTGATTGCAATATGATTTGTTTTGTCCCGCGAAAGATTCCAGTTTTAAATCCTAAACTAAGCCCCGAACCGTATGGAGTCCAAATTTAAACATACTTTTACGCTATTGTTTACGTATTTCTCCCCGAAATTTAGAATTTTAGAACCATAAAACATGCTTAAAACATACCCTGTTGTTTTGATTATAATAAGATTCGGTTCTTCCAGCGTAAAGTTCCTGTTTTAACTCTAAAAACCGTGCCCTGATTTGTATTGAGTCCGAATGTAATCATTATTCTTTCACTATTGTTCATGCATTTCTCCTTTGAAATCTAGCTTTAAAAACAACAAAATATGACCGAATGTACTGATTGCAATATGATTTGGTTTTAATTGTGTAATCTTCAATTTCAGCAATCAAAACCAAGCCCTAATTTTTATCGCATCCGAGATCGACCAATGTTCTTTCATCGTTAATGACGTATTTTTCTAAAAGTTTAGCATTGAGAACCTCTGATCAAGTTTTAATATTTTTGGGTGCAATAGAATTAGCTTCTTTCTTGTGAAAACGTCATGTTTATCTCTTAAAACGAATGGAGTCTGAATTTAACCATTGTTGTGTTCACTAGAATTCATCCTAATAAAGAGCGTGGGATGATATGATATGAGATAGTAGTTTGTTTGTTCTTTGCCAAAGGACTCCATATTCTAGTACTCTATGCCATAGTTATCTGTTGCTAAAGAAGAATTTTCACTCATTCAATCTGGATATATTGTGTTAGTGCATACATCCACAATACAGGAGAATTGACAGTGAAAATTCCTAGGTCTGCTCCCAAAAGTAAAGACTCCTTCCTTCGCCGATTGTTCACCCTTCCAGAATATTTCACTGGAATTAAATTTGGAGATATTGTCTTGTGTACATATAGCTACGACGCAAGGGAAGTAATCAAGGAAAATTCCTCGATCTGCACCCAAATGTACATAGATCTCCGTTAGTCAATTGCCCAACCTCATCCATACGTGTAAAATCTCTGTTTGCCATTATACTTATGAGCTGTATTGTGATTTCGGTTGAAAATATAGATTTTATGGTTACCTATCGACTTTAACTTGGAAATTTCTGAATGCACAAAGGGAAAAATGCTTGAAAGTCTGTTAGAAAGCTACAAAAACTGGGATGAAATGGAGTCCGTTGGGTCATGTCATTCACATTTGATACCGGACGATTAACTCAGACCTCAAAGTCTGGTAACATTTTGAGATATTGATGGAGTGTAATGATATTCCAGACTGAACATGTCTGAGTTCAATAGCATTCTCCGATTAAAACTATACTGATGTTACATTATATATATATATATATATATATATATATATATATATATATATATATATATATATATATATATATATGTGTGTGTGTGTGCGTGTGTGTGTTTATGTGTGTGTGTGTGTATATATAAATATATATACATAGAACTATATATATATATATATATATATACACACGCACATATATATAACTTTATGCATACTAACATATATATAGTGAGTGTCAAACACACACACATATACATATGCATATGCATATATATATATATATGTATAAATATACACTCATACATACACATATATCATATATAACCGTATATATACTCCAGCTAATATATATATATATATATATATATATATATAGATATATATATATATATATATCTTCGAAATCAACAGAATGCAGACAGAAGATTTCAATGAATCTCAGTGTTCAATCTGATTCAAACATCTTATCTATATTGTTTACTGACATACACAGCAACATACTCAGGAAGATACACAAACACACAAACACACATGTACTCACACATATGATTATATATTCATGTGTGTGTCCGTGTATGCAGATGTGTATGTGCTTGTGTAATTGTGCATCTGAATATGTACACGAGTATGTGTGCTGTAAATGCGTTTTGGGGCATATTTGTGAGAGTATTATCAATCAGGCACTGGTCATTGGGAGGTCGTGTCAATATATATATATATATATATATATATATATATATATATATATATATATATATATATATATATATCAACTGAGTGAGATGGGCGTGTATATATGCATGCACATCTACATGAAAATCTACACAATTCCACAGAAGACATACATTCGTGAGCTCATACGCACATATAGATAGATATATGTGTAAAATATCCATGCATATTATTATTTGAATCTATCTCTCTTTCTCACACTCTCTCACTATATATATATATATATATATGAATGTGTGCATAAACGTTCAGTCTGTGCAAAGTATTCGCTTAAAAACTGCTTGGGAAAATCGATCGAATGATTGAGACAGATCAAAGAGTGCCCCTGACATCAAAGTGAAAACTTACATCGAACCAGCAATCATGGATGGATCTGCTGTGGTTGACATTAGCTCCGAGAGTGTCTCGTCAAAACGATTTCGCTCCTCACAACGAGCAAAGCATATATATATATATATATATATATATATGTATATATATTGCAAGTGTGTGCGTAAACGCTCAGCCTGCATTAGGTATTTGTTTATAAATGTATCTATGTATATGGCATATATTTGATTGTAATTACATACACAATCCATATAACGATACACACATGTACGTTCATAAGTACATATATACGTATGTGTGTATATGCATGTGCGTGTGTAAGGCTAAAAGTAAAAAAAATATGTACGCTTTCACAAATTGCATACGCTAAAACGAAACGCTGATTATGTAGGTAGGATATGGAACATTAAAAAAAGAACCTAACCACCTGCATACGAGACAATTTTTTTTTATCGGAATCAAGGCAATGTGATTACATTAAAATTGCAAGCTTCTCTTAGTCGTAAACGGATGTTGCAGCTGCACTGGAATACTTTCAGAAACTATTGTCAAGTTTGACGGAAAAGTATCCAACCATCTTGTTATCTCGACAACTGGTTTCCGTTTCTTGATTTATATTTGCAACAAATCTGAGAGGACCTTACATGAATAGACGCTCTTCTGAAGGGTCACTCAATTAGTCGGAAAACGCCATTGAGTGATTCTGGCAATGCTTGAAATTGTAAATTGGCGGAGAGAACAGGGCTTTGGTGGATTTTGTTTAATATTTTAAAATTTGTTCTTCAAAAAGTTCTCAGATTGAGTATATTTAGTATTATTCTGCTTGTTTCTTCCTCCCTGTCTTTGAATAATATCATTAGATAACTTGATTAGAGGGAATGAAAAGAGAGGATAGGAAAGAGAGTTGGGTAGTTCAATAAGGGGGTAAGAAAGATAAAGGAGCAAAGAAAATCAGGTAGTTAACTTAAAGGGTGAATAAATTTTCGAATATGAAACGAACATATATTTGTATATTTTACATAAGGACAAGTGAGAAAATCGGAAGACACAGTTTTAGGGTGAGAGAAGAGAAGTGGCATGAGTTGATAATCTTAGTTGTCACCATACATAGATTTTAAATACGTCCAGATGGATTTTACTATTCATTTCATGTATGGTGTCTTTTCACTGACACGGTGTCATCATTATCATCAGTCAGTTAGTGTCCCCAGATTCACCAGATTTCCCTATCATGGGCATTGCAGAGCCAGTACTTCCTAAATTTATCTAGCTCGTCACACTATCTCACTTTATAATGGCCCCTGCGCCTGATCTTAGGGGATCCACGTTGTGAGTTGTGATGTCCAGCAGTTATCAGCCATTCTCATAACCTGTCCAGCCCATTACCGTTTGAGTTTCCAAACACCTTCTATCGCTGTCTCAGACTCCTGCCTTTTTTTTCTTATATACTCTACTGTCATGGTCCCTTCATGTGAGGTTGAGAATGATTCTCTCCTGTGCACGTTGCATGGTTCTCACTACGAAGGCCAATCTTCTGGTTAGGTTTCATGTTTCAGCTCCATATGCAACTATCAGATTCATTGGTTATACACCCTTCTGACTGTGCCGGCGAAATATGATTAGACCTATCCTGAGGGAATTTTGCAGCTGATGGTCCTTAATATGGCTTCTTATATAGTTGCTATACTCAAAGTCGTGCCAATACGAAAATGTGAGTTTTCCCACGATACATTTTCCCGAGCATAACAAAATGTAGGGCAAGCATATTGAAAAAGACATATTTTCTAAATTACATGCCAAACTTTTTAATTTGCAGGCCAAATTTTTTGATTTGCTTGTCGTATTTTCCGAGTTACTTGCCGATTTTTTAAAACTTGCTTGCCGTCTTTTTCAATTTGCCTGTGAAATGTCCTTCAAACTTAATTTGTGTAGTTTTTATTTGCATGCCAGCTTATCTTAAACTAGCTCGCTTTTTAAAAAATTTGTGTGCCGAATATTTTAAAATCTGTTTGCTCAGATTTTTTGAGTTATGAGTGACACATTGATAGATCAATAAACGTACATAGATGTGCAAGCATGTATGTGAAAATATCAACTCGAGAATTTAGATTTGAAAAGATGGGGATAATGTTTAGAGCATCAGGTTGGGGGTGACAGCAGTCTTTAACTTTGCGCTAATTTGTTGTTTGCGATTAACCATTGACCAGCTATGATATTAGTTTATTAATTATACGATGCGAGTAATAATTAACCTCTATTCTAACATTCTTTAAAAAGTATTACTGCTTTCGTAATTGGCATTATTACAGTATTTCAGCAAGCTAGATATAATCAATAAATGTAGTACTTTTATACGATCAGTTCAGCACTGCCAAAAATAAAAAATAAAAAAAAGTTTCATTTTTTAAAACTTTCATCGTAGTTAATATGGATAATCTCATGGGCAATATATATACTTCAACATAATTACGAGACAAAGACTCAGATAGCATTGCCAGGGGTAGTGACTGTGTATTGATCCATCCCAAATTCATATTAATAACTCACCATAACCTATCCGTACCTAATCTCCTTTGATGTAAATCTAAAATTTGGAACTTTGCATAGTCACCTCTGACTAGTACAACCAATAAAATACCTATAACTGCTGCTACTACTTCCTACAGAATATCTAAACAAATCACCACATATCTCTCCACTGATATGATACAGTCCAGACTCGCCGCTATGGACTCTTACGAGATCCTCATTCTTGATTTCCATTTTTGCTTTCAAATGAAAAACATCTGATGCTAATTTTTCTACGGAAACCTGTAAATCTCTAAAAGGTAGAAGCATGCTACTTATTACCAAAACACGTATAGCGTACCGATTGGTATGCTGATTAATTGATTCATGAACTAGTTAATTACCAGATGAAGTCTCAATATACTTTTACTCCTGAGTCCGTCTCATATCAAAGTCTTTGTAAAACATGGAGAAACACCGCAGAAAACTACATGTATTACATTTACAGATATCTGGATATAAGTGACTGGAATGACACAGATTTGAATGTGCTTAGTTTTTAAGGCTCTCCAAAGTGTGTGTGTGTGTGTGTGTGTGTGTGTGTGTATATATATATATATATATATATATATATATATATATATATATATATATATATTCGTTGATCGTTGCTTTGGGATGTAAGTGGATGCCTTATGTAAATACGAAAACTAAAAGCACAGCAGATTTCTTTTGTTTAAACAAGAAATTTTAAAGGGGGTCATTCATTCAATAGAAACATCACTTGACCAACGTCTCTTGGCAGCATACTGTGTTGGGGGTGAGTAATTAAAAATGTGAAAAGAGTGATCAATGAATGAATTTCTCTTGTTTTGGAAGGGGACAGTGATGATTATAAAAATATTTTATTTTCAAAAACCAAGAGACCAATTTAGCATGAATCTACATCGCAAATTGGACGTCAAATGAAAACGTATTCAGCAGAATATTCAGGAATAATGGAAAATAAGTTTTACTTGACTTAATAAGAAGTAAATGTTTGAATTTTCAGCCCTCTGGCTCCATGATGCACACTCATAGCCAGGGAAACATCTGGAAACTAAAGAAATCTCGAATGGGAGTTTTAATGACAGTTGATGGCTTCCATAAACTTTTAAACTAATAGTCAGCATTTTCAGGTGAGCAGACTCTTCATCTAATGTTATACAACGGCTCATATTGCGTTGACACATTAAAGCCGTTTAAAAGCGTTACGTAATTTATCTTTCTTGTTTTTTCTCTCTTTTTATTTTCCCTTCGCGGTCCTAGAATCTGTATCAACATGATATTACCTTAGGTGCAAGAGGTTGTTGCTCAAGCTGAAAGAAAATCTATGAATCTTAAGTCTGATTTTCAATGCAAGCAGTTCGACCTATTTGCTATTGTTGATCTAATATTGTTGTTTAAATACGAAAACTCAATGAAGAACAATGAAAAACGTTTTGCATGGTAAACATTTTATTGATTTGAAAAAGCTTCTACTTCCATTTCAGTGAACAATTTACACAAAACATACATTAACATTGATGTTACCCAAGGGTCAAATGTATCAAACTTAATAAGATTACAAGTTTTTCACTACAAAGAAATATCATCCCGGTGCATTTTATTCATTTATTTATCTTTCTTCTCAATATTTCTGCTGATAATGCCCTTAATTGCCTTATTAATTTATTTTCTATCCCGGATGATATCAACATTTATCAAAGTTATTCTAACTAGCATTTATATTTGTACTATCCTTCGCATAAGATAATGAATAATTCCATTGTTTCAAATTTTAAAGGAGAGAAAATCAATTAATTCTTGCAACTTTGCTTTTTGCAATGAACCCTGAAAAGATTCACAAAAAATCACCGAACCAATAGATGAGCTCCATTCGAACTTTTTTAGGGTTTTATTTAGGTGTTCATCGTCAGATTCCGGTTATTGGGTTTTGACTTTATTTCTGTTTCTATCGCAACCATGACAATGACCTCACCGAAAACACGTGACGTCATGACGGTATGAATAAGAGTTGCTTACGCAAAAACCGATGAAGAATTTACTCCCTCAATTCAAGTCGACGCGTTTTATTATAAGAACTAATAATAAAATTATTAAGATTGAATAAGTTTGAGGATAATAATATATGAGAAGGAATGGATTCTCTTTTGTTTACTTCTAAGGTTTCAATGAAGCCAAAGAGTTTGACCATAGCGCAGCCAAGCTTGTCTATTAAATATTCAAAAACAGTTTATATCACTCAGGTACAAAATGATCGCCTAATATTATCAACCAATTTATCACTCCCGATTTTGTCTTTTTACTCAATGGTGCAGAAGTCTGGAGCTATGACGGACCAAATAGGGAGAAGAAATGAAATAATAGAATTTGAATTTTTACTAGTTGGTCAGATTAGTGAATGAATGGGGAAGGGGGTATTTTGATTTCAAGTTAAATCGTAATTTTTAATGCTAATTTTTCTACTTCTGTCTTTTCATGAAGTAATGATTCTCTGATAGTTATGTAGATTTTGTATGTATAAGATTTAGTAGATTTCATAAATATAAGTCTACTTTCCCAGAGGAAAAGCAGGATAATTTTCTAAATTCTGATACCTGAATACAAAGTAAAGATAAAGTTGAGCTTTTCCTAAACATTTTTCATGAACAGAATTTTTAAAGTTCCGAAACTTGTAGACTTTACTCTCTTAGCGCTGTTAATTGTCCTGATTGAATATTCAAAAACAGTTCCTGCTAAAATTTTATAGTTTTATAAATACGAAAACTAAATGCTGAAGGAAGAACAATATTTTGCATAAACTCGTTTGTAAAAAAAAAAGAGATTTTAAACTGATATATGGACTCCACTTTTGCAGTTTATAATTCTATTCAGATATTCAATTATTTATTATTCAAAAACGGTTCATATTACATCGACACGCAAGGCCCACCTAATATCATTACTCAATTTATCTCCCTTGATTTTTTTCTTTTTGTTTTTCACTTGATGTTTCGAAAGTCTTTAGCATTGCTGGGTCAATTAGTCAGACGAAGAGCCGAAAGAAATCTTAATATCTACTGACAGTTCTTGTCATTTCGGCACTCAAACATTTTCCACCAAAAGGCCGTTTCTTCTGCCATTCTGTCTAAATTAGGCTGTCAGATTTTTTAAACGAGTGAAACTCAATGAACGTCGACATATTTATTACACGAAACCAATCCGGAAGAAGGAGGAAAGGAAGGTGGTGGAAATTAAAAAAAAAAAAAATAAAAAAAAATAACCGGAACATAAAGAGAGAATGTGTTCCACATAATGCACGGCTCCTACAAAACTAAAATGTGTTATATCATTATTTCATCATCAGTATCAGCATCCTTTTAATGTCTTTCGGTGGACATTGACATTCCAAAAGATTCGCCAGACCTGACTATCGCAGGCGTTGCGAAGCTAATATCTCTTGAACCTGTTTAAATTGTCACGCTATCTCATTTTCTGCCGACCATGGTTTTCCATGCGACCTCCGAGGTCACTGTTGTAAGCTGTGATGTCAAGTGGTTGTCTGAAATTCTTGTAACATGACCAGCCCATTGCCATTTGAGTTTTCTAATGGCTTCTATGATATCACAGACTCCCGTTTTTTTCTCTCATATATACTGTTTTGCCTAGTGACCTCTACATGCGATGCTGTGTACGTTGTATGGTTCTCAGTTTAAGCTTCAATCTTTTGGTTAGATTCCATGTTTCAGCACCATTGGTGACTATTGGGATGATGCATTGGTTGTAGACCGTTCTTTTAAAAAAACAAAAACAAAACAACAACAAAACCCAACTAATTCGGTTTTCTGTTACAGACGGGTTATATTGCTAGTTTCAAATTAAATCGAAATTTCAATTCTCATTATAATAAATCAACATATGGTTAATTTTTTGGCTGTATGAAATAAAAATATTATGTGAAAATGAATGTATAGATTCAAAAGTGAATCAGGAATTATCAGTTCAATGTCAGTCGGCTAATTGATAATTTCTAAAATAACAAATCGATAGCAATGCTTCTGATGAAGCAGTTGCCATCGCATATAAAAGGCAGATAACATATATAATCACCAATTATAGTTACAAATACTTCACTTGTTACATAATAATGAGAAACATTATATACGTATAAAACACAAATATTATCATCAACATGCCCATAACCATGATTATTGTTATCATATTTTTGTATAGATGGCATATCGGGATTCCAGTCTGTAAGGTGACGGTCAAGCTTTAACAGTCAGAACGTCCTTTCATCAAAATGTGTGCTGTTCCGTGGGGGCAGAAATTTGGAGAATTCGCAATTTTATCTTGATGTCTTACGGTTCAAAATGGTGCGATAACAATTGGGTCTACGTTCATTTTTCGTTTAGGAACAATAGGGCATTACAAATGTTTTCATCATGAGTGTGTCAAGGGCGAGATTGCCCAACAGAACCCAGAGCTGTAGTCTGAACTCGTATCTCTGATTCATTCTCTGTACCGCTAACTTGCATCTTTGCACCTAAAATTAAACTAGATAGAGAGTATGCGGCATGAAGCCTTGTAAGAGATTATTTTAAAAAGCCCCAAAAAGCAAAAACGTTTCTGAAGTAGAACCTACCACTGAGTTATGTGTCCGTCTATAACAAAAGCAATGTCGATATCAGATTTTCGCGAAGTACAATACATAAAATCTATCACGTATGTGAAGAAATACCAATTATTCCCATTCAGAAACTGTTGCCAATGCAAAGAATAAATCTCTTGGAATTCGAGGCAAAAAATTTAAATGATGAAATGAGACATAAAAAGAGGTTTATGTTTTTGATATGTAAGCGTCATCAACATATGCAAGACACTCTAAAATGACAAATCATCTAAATAAAGACGCTGGTGATAATGACCCCTACCAAAAATATTTGCCCCTTTTTGGAAAAAAATCTCTTATTGAATTTCTTATCTTGAAATTAATGATTCCTGAAAGTAATGCAAATTTATGGAAAACCTGGAACAAAATGCTAAACATTGGCAAAGGTTCGTTTTAATATGCCGGAAATAAGAAAAATAAGGAAGGATGTGGTAATTTAATAGAATAGAATCATTCATTAAAATGAAATTATGAATTGAAGTATGCCATATATTACAGACAAAAGGCGGATATGTTCGTCTCTGAAGGAAGAATTATGGGTCAGGAAGGGATTAGAAAAAAAAAATCAGGGCTTGCTTAAAAAGAGGAAGTTGGAAGTGAAACCTCTTCAGTTGAAAAACTAACTTCATATATATGCCACTGACAAATAATAAAAAATCTCTGTCGTCGTCAATTGCAGCCATCTAAATACGGGTGTTCAGTAGCGTTTTCAAATTAATAAAATAGAAAGTAATGGCCAATTCTAGATACCAAACTATAGTTATTCCCTACAACATCAATGTAATGCCCCATGCTAATATATATATATATATATATATATATATATATATACACTGCTCTCCCCAAGACCAACTGCTGCTGCTTAACCAAAGATTTGACACCTAACTGGACTTTCTCCCACTCAGCAGGAGGCCTCCAGCAGCCCTTAAAACATATTTTACCCACAATGCATAGCTCATGATAGTGGATCCTGGTTCCACTTGCGAACTTTAAACAAATACTCACACAGCACACACCACTGAAGATGGGAAGAATCCCAGAACATGTCTGAACAATTTCAACTAAGGATTAATAAACCTTACCTCTAAACACTTTACTCCCGAGTCTGTCTCACTCTTTACAGCACACATTATACACACACACACACATATATATATATATATATATATATATATATATATATATATAGCTGGTTTTAATGATTCAAGTGTACTTTTTCCACTATTTCTCATCGTTTACTTTCCGAGCTATCCGTGCACGGTGCAGATCTTTGGATTCGAAGATAATAAAAAAAGATATTCTCAAACAGTTTCGAATATTCACCATGGGGTGAAGGAACCACATCCGATCGTACAGTGCAACCTTAGTTTCAAAGGTTTTGCACTGGAGATTATAGTCTAGAAGATGGAGAGGGCAAAGAACGTCCATCGGCCTACGAGAATGAAAAACTGAAGATATTGGCCTAACGTAACCAACGCCGAACTATCACAGAAACGCCACAAATAATGGATGTTGGCAGTTTGATATCGGAGCAATTAAGGTAAATTGGTAACTGGAAGAGGTTCGATAACTAAGCTCCATATGAACTCTTTGTAAACTATTGACAACAAGGACGGAAATTATTTTCCAAACACTATAATGTAATTGGTTAATATTAATGCATAGGAATAACCGGATGTGCATTACAGTTTTGTTATTTCTCATGCATTTATTCACTTAATTTTTGTGGCCTTTTATAGCTAACAAACCCGGGCCGATTTCCCCCTGGTTGTGTGTAAATAAATTGACAGCACGGATCGGAATAAATAATAGATTCCAGGTGAAAATCGAACTCACAACCCTCTTGGCCGGTAGGTGGCTCAGTTAACGCCCGACCAGTTTAATTCCTCAGCTACAGAAACAAGTGACAAGTACGATTACGACTCATACCCTATCCTGATTTCTCCTGCGCTCTTTTTGTTATTAACTGGTAGTCCAGTTATATGTCTGATTTTTGAATGGACACTTTGGGAAGTAATAGAGCTATCTGCACGGTGGTAGATATATTATTGAAAATAGAACACAGAGTGTCATGGTATTAGTTGGTAAATGTATCCGTCAAATTTGGAAATTTAGCGATATTAAATTCTAATAGGATAAGTTCATGCTACCACAAATCAGATGAAGTCATGAAGTAATGCTGACCTGATAAATACGATCGTATTCCATTGAAAGTGAAAATATTGACCGAATCAAACCTCATCGAAAGTTTGTCGCCAAAAATAAATTGACTATTTTTCACCAAAGAATTTTGGAAAAAAACGAGAATAGTTTACCATCTTATGGGAAAATTGTTCTATGAACAATTTCTGAAATAACTTTGATAAATCTAGATTATCTGGGATAGAAATGAAATGAATAAGGTAATTTTTGGAGGTATCAACTGGAGTATATAGATAGATTTCGAAGAAAAGCAATGAATTTCGCTTGGCAAATGTTTTCTGTACTGGTAAGCTTCACATGGTTTTCATAACTCGAATTAATGTATATATTGATGTTGAATACGTATTTTTGATATAATTCGTATACAGAGATGCCCACAAAGGTATTTTGATGGATGAAAATACGAAAAACTGAGACACAATAGACCTACAAACGCGAATAATCTCCACAGTAATCTGGTCAGAGGCTGGGTAAAATCTTTTTCGAAGCAGTTCTACGACATCCATAATAGAGAAATTTGGCGAAACTAGAGGAAGGTATACGTCCAGTGACGGTCGTTAAAAGGTTGATGAAAATGATTATGATGATGAAAGGATCTATTTACTTCAATATTTCATAATGCATGTGTGAGCTTGACATATATATATATATATATATATATATATATATATATGCACATATGTATGGATGTGAAACATACAAATGCACACATTGTCTCTCCTTCCTTACACTTTTTATTAGATAAAATTTTGGTATCAAATTATGAGTTGAGATATCTGTCAACTGTCTCTGCCGCTAAGAAACGTGCACTTCTGTCAATTTTTCCTTTCATTTCTGTTTAAATTAATTTATTTAATCTGATTTGAAGTCGATGTGTCAGTCATCTTCGCAGCACTGAAACTTGTGCATACTTTTCTCCCAGATATAAATGAGATCTTCTCTCTAGATAACCTCACGATTTTGAACATGTGCCAAAGCTTTCATCTATCATTATGTTTGAGCGCGAAATTATAGCGATTATTAAATGGACGACATTATAGAAAATGTGGTTTAGCTACCAGCCTGAAAAAAATCAATTCTCCAGAGAAAGTAGGAAAGTATGCGAAAGAAAGGAAGGAACGAAGGAAGGAAGGAAAATACACAATACAGTGTTTATAATTACTGTACACCCTTCATAAATATTCATAACTTTCTTGTATTGTAATGAATTTATATCGCACTTCATATGACGCCCTTCGTTTTATTTTAGATGCAAAGATTATGTTCATTTCGGACGTTTCAAGTGGGATCAACTCGCAAACTCAATTTGAAAGAAATACTTCCCTTACAGACACAAATAATGTCAGATGTTGTACAAAAATTGTGTATTAGATTGCATATACGAATCAGATTTTGAACACAATCTGCTCTCTAACTTGTTTACCATTAAGATACATTTTTAGGTAACTAATCCTCATTGTAGGGTATTTATAAGAATGACAATCTTTAAAAATATTGATAATAAGTTTGATTCTCACTTGCAGCTCAAGAAATTTCGTGTTGTACAATACTAGAAGAAATCAGGTGTCCAATCACTTGAGGCTGGCAAATTTCTGGGAGACCAAGTTCAACCTTTAAAAGCAAGAAAATCCCATTTTTTCTTAAGACATATCTCTACGACCAATGCATCCTCCCGATAGTCAAGTATGGAGCTGAAACATGGACCCTGACAAATAGATTGATCCTCAAGCTAAAAACTACGCTGCTTGAGCAGGAGTGAATCATGCTCAACATCACACGTAGAAATCAGAGGACAGCGAAGAGTATTTAAGAAAACCAGAAGTCAGAGATATCATAAGTACCATCAGAAGACGCAAAACAGCCGGTCATGTAGCTAAATAATAAGATGGTGTGACAAACTAGACAGGTTCAAAAAGTTTTTACTCCATGATGGAGGGATCTGACAAAACTTGGAAAAAGGATATATCCAACGTTGAAAGGGAAGGGCTTTGAAATACTCCACGTTCTCACAGTAAAAGCCTCCTATATTCCCTCAACTGGTATCCCTTCGTTCAGTATTAATTGAACGTCTTGTCTTATTGAAAACAGATTTAATCATTTGCTAAATTTCCAAAGAAACTCTATAAATATCGGCTCTCCAGATTCATTTACTCCGCCTTTCAATCAACCATTGTACATAAATTAAACGGTTTCATGTCTGCACAATTATGATAGTCTTGTGCATATATATATATATATATATATATATATATATATATATATATATATATATATATATATATATATATATATGTGTGAGTATGTGTGTGTGTGTGCGTACGTGTGAATGAATATTTTAACTTATAGTTAACTATTACCGCTAATACGCACACACACATATATATAATTTGAACTATATATATACACATACACGCAAACATATATATATATGTGTGTGTGTGTGTGTGGTACAAATCAGGCTAGCAGTATAACATAATATGATAATATATCCATAGTATAAAGCCACCTCTGATATGTAATGGATTTATTTCATAGTGTTTGATGCATACAACTTTTTACTATTGAAGTTGAGTTGTTTATATATATATATATATATATATATATATATATATATATATATATATATATATATATATATATATGTGTGTGTGTGTGTGTGTATGTGTGTGTGTGTGTGTGTATGCATATACATTAACTTTAGATATGTAAGACTCTCAAGACTATATTAACACACACACACATGCACACGATACACTCACATATATAAACATATGTACAAAAAGAGGGATAAAAATGTCTTTCCCTTATTTCTAATATAATTTTCTCGGGTTCTGGCTTCTAGTTCTCAAGTAAGCTTCAGAATGTTCACGCCCACACGCACTGATGTTTTGATAGAATGCACTGTGTGCTATCCCGTTTATGAAAACGTGAACTCAGAAATTGGCAAAAAGTTTAGCAGTCACTGAACTCGATTATGTCCCTTGATTGGATTGAGGAAGATGAAATTTCACGAGGAAATTGGAAAAAAACGCAATCATTTTTGTAAATCACATCGAAGCTGAGATGATGAATCCCAGCAGGGAACTAAGTGACGGGCATTACTTCGGCGTTTCCAGTTCAGTGTGATAGTAAGATCTACGGTTTTATTCTTGATGTAAAGTGCAACCAGATAGAGTTTCAGTGGTAGGTTTCTCTAGAAACTATAAATCAGAACTGTCACGGAGATTGTCAACATAAGTTTCTCCAGTTTTCAAATCTAATTTTCTTGCTGGCTATTTATGTAACGTTTACTTCATCATCAGTCTTGTAACGTCCGTCGATGGGCATAAGCGTTTCCCTCAGATTCACTACACCTCTCTATCGTGGGCATCTTAGGGCCAATATTCTCTGAATTCGTCCAGTTAGTCTCTCAATTTTGTATTCTGGGGATTCATGTTGTGCGTCATTATGTCAATCAGTTATCTCCCTTTCTTGCAACAGGACCAGCCGATTGTCATTTGAGTTTTCTAATGAATTCTGTGATGTCTTCGACAGTTTTCTCCCTGATATACAGTTCTGTTTTGTAATCTCTCCATGTGAGCTTGAGCATGATTCTTTCATATGCACGTTGCTTGGTTCTCAATTCGTGGATCAATCTCTCGGTTGGGTTCTATGTTTCAGCTCCATAGGTAACTCTTGGGAGGATACATTGGTAGCACACTCTTCTTTTTAGGATTATTGGAATCTACTTATTTTCGAAGGTTGAACTTTCTCTGCCGGAGGCTTGACATCCTCCGGTAAACAGCCAAAAGCGCATGTACTCGTTGTACAACTGGAGGTAGAGGATCTAAAATTTGAACATTTTCTCTTTGTCTTGTCTAGGAAATATGATTTTTTTGTCAAATCCACTCTTCGATAGTATTTAGTGTTGGGTTCCATTTTCAATCTGCGTTTACGTTTCCTTGACCCCTTACCATGTGTTGGCAGCATTAGTGCTTGTTTTGGGAGAATTCCGTCTCTTTCAATAAACACTGCTAGAAAAAATGCGAGAGAAGTAACCTATTTGTAGATCGCTTTTTTCAAGTTTTCTTAAATGATCATCCCGTACAAGGCTTTCTGCCATTAGACACTGTGTGGACACCAGTCTTTTTTTTTTTTTTCAGAAAGCGTTCCTCAGCCCAGAAGTACTTATATATGTAAAAATTAACAAAAACAAAAAACAAATTAGAATAATTTTTTCTTAGCTCATGATCCCACACCCAGAAAGTTTAATTGAACTTCATTCAGGAATTCTATAGATATCGTATCGATAGACATATCAAATATACATCACCCCAACCCCACAAAAAAAATCCTGGATTCACCCAAATATCATTTCTTCCTCAACCCCTGTCTCTACCCCCGACACGATTTAATTGAAATCCATTTGGTTTTTCTGTAGATATCCTGTGGACAGCCATAAGAGAATGAATGTGTAGGATGAAAAATTGGAAATTTATACCTCAATCCATAAGAATAGTTCAGGATCCGCACCAAAATTCAACCAATACTTTCCAGCTCCATTGCAAACCCATACCCAAAGATTCACTTGAATCTTCTCGCAGATATCACGTGAAAAGAGAGAAAGAAAGACTGAAAGACGGACACAAGCGAATATATATATATATATATATATATATATATATATATATATATATATATAATTATCAATTCCGTTTGCGTAAATAAAGATTTCCTATTCATTGATCTAGCTGATAATCAAATTTAGTTTCTGTAGTTTTCATCTACGAACCAGCTATTCATGAGATGACTGCAATCGCAAGGACTGGAAAGCAGAGAGAGCGTATCCTCTGCCCACACGATGCACAAACTAAAATCTGCATGAAAATCAGTCATTATAAAACTATAGCACAAGGGAGGCAATCGTAAGTTCCGATTTCACCGATTATCATCCTGATATATGAAGAAATATCACGCAATCGATAAAATATTCCTTAATCGGCGTCAGATGTTAATCAATTTTTCTTGGCTCATGGCACACACTTCCGCATAATGTCATTGAAACTTCATTAAGAGCTGTCGGAAATACTGTGGGACAAACGAACAGAGACAGGGCCGGCTTTTAGCCAATTGCTATAAATTGGGCCCCACGCCAAAGGGGTCCTGCGCTACGATAAACTACTCTAGTCCTTTCAAATGCACACAATACACTGCAAAATTCACCGGGCACTACATTGCAGGTTTTACTGAGACCAGTATTGATTTTAATTTTCCTATGAATATTTTAAAAATTGGTATTGCTTGTTAATATTGTATATGTTGATATTTTCTTACTATATTTTTAATTGATGTTAGAACAGCGTAAAAAGATATTTCTCTGAAATTATTGAGCGCACATTTTGATTGCTTTCCATTCTACCAGATATAGTCTGTAATAAATTGTAGTGGACACCTTTCAGCACCAAATGATACATGTGGAAATCAGACATATTTGTAGTGATCATCCCTTGGCACAGATCAACCTGTGATCCCTGACACAGAAGAACTATAACGGAATGGTAAATTCTTTGTCTCTTCCTTCTTGACGTCACACAGAACTACCAATAAGATAAACGAATGTTACATTTATGCTATTTAAGCTTTTGGTGGTAAACTGTCTCCCTTTCTCTGTTCTGACGGCCTCCAGATCATCTTGCATTATTGCTCTCTTCCTGATTCAGGGTAGTTTTTACACACACCTATTTTTACCTACACACCTTTAAATACACCATATAATCTTCCCCCTTTTCTTATAGAACTTTCTGTCTTCATCTCGAAGAACACATTGAAACAAAGCTAAACACTCTCAATGTAGTTAGGACGGACTTCCAGAGAAAACATTCCAGTAGCTACAGTGTAAGTGCCCCAAACCTACGGACATTCCAAGACTCTATCTTACATTTTATAAGTGACTGTCCTTTCCTTACATTCCTCCCGTCTCCTCATCATCACCGCAGTAGATCTCACAAAACAACTGCCTTTCCTTTTTAAATCCTTCAAGAATCAAAACTTATGCTTATTTTTGCAAACCTTTGTTCTTTTTTTCCAAAAAACTGGGTATTAATCATGTTTTTGCATCTAAACTGTGAATACAATATTTTCTGGAATATATTTTCAGAGACTTATTCTGATAACTTATCTGGGGCTAATGTTCTTAACTATCTGATAAAATTTTACACCTCCGAGAATCTATAAACCTTTGAGACTCTGCTGCCTTCAAGGCCGTTTCTGAATGCTTATATTCTCACCGAGTTAGGGCTGAGATAAAACTACACTCTCTACTTGCTGGAAATATGTTACTTAAACGAGTGAAGCCTTTTGTCCAAACAGTAAAACGGGCAATACTATGGAATCTTCGAAAGGAGCTCTAAATTTATGAATTAAACACAAATCAAAATATACATTCTTCGCTTCTACATGTGTCAAATACATTTCTGAAAGACATTCTTCAGACGTTTGGTTCTGTTCATGAAAACAATCGAAAGAGGAAAGAAGAGAATGTGTGACAGAATTAAAAGAATATCTATTTGGATCAATAGATAGTGTATATAGCGTTAGTGCTTTACAGTGTTGCCAAGTATCATTTGATATCAATGACAAAAACTGTCTTAAAATAACTAAAATCGGATGAATTTCCACTGCTAAAAAAGCTGATATATTCCCATTTAAAACCAACTGATCAAATCAATATACCGAGATTCCAAGATTTATTATCGATAGATATTGTAGAGTTACTTTAATTCAAACTTACTCACTTGAACTTTTTAAGAGCCAAATTTTCTGGTGGATCATCCTCACCTTCGTCTTCCTTCTGCTTTTGCTACCACAACTAGTAATGCTATTTCTTCTCCGTTTAAAATCCCATTTGAATCAGAAAATACCAATATGGACGTGAAGATGGTGTGAAGATAGTTGTACTTATGGTTCTTGCTTTCTTTTGCTATACATCCAGTTAATATGACACAAATATGTGGTATTTTATCAATATTAATACTTTGCGTTCGTTTTGATCTGGGTAAAACGGTTATGACTCCAGTTTCAAATACATCTGCATTCATGATATATATATATATATATATATATATATATATATATATATATATATATATATATATATAACACTCTTTTATTACTGTGCTAAACTAATAACCCCGGATAAAGTTGATAATTGGCTAAAGCCGATAACCTTATACAAAAAGTCTCTTGAGAAAGTTCAAGACAGTAGCTCTAGAAGTGCCGAAAGCATTGATAGCATTGCATGTATTCAGTACAACGCCCTTGAGATTTTCGGACCAATGACATATAATACTTTTGCTGCACAATTAATTTGGCAAGGAATACGTTTACAAATTGTATTCCCATGAATAATTTGATAGTTTTCTTTTAAGTGGAGTTTCCATAATAAAAGACGTATATATTTACTCAATACACATATATGTTTCAATATATATATATATATATATATATATATATATATATATATATATATATATATATATATATATAACTATCAAAAATAACTGACAGCAAAACTATAAAAAAGTGTTTCTTCAGTTTTCAAGATGATCTGGCTAGTTAGTTAGTTGGTTACATACGTATGTATCACACGCAAAAGCACATGCACCAATCGAGTTAGAGAGTTAAGAATTCAAACATTCATTCCTTTTTCTATCAAAAAGAAACAGCTATGTTTTTTCATTCCTCAGGTTTATTAGGAGTCGATTTACAATGTAAGTATATGCTAAATCAGTCACCAGTTTACACCCCTATTAGAAAATTCAAAATATTTAGAAATCTGACAAAAAGGAGAGCAGTAACTTATTCATTCATCTTCATCAGCCTTTCAACATCAACCGTTGAACATAGACCTCCTCCAAAATTCGCTATAGCTATTTGTTGTGGGCATTGTGGAGCCAATACTTTCTGAATTTGTCTGATTCGTCTCTCAATCTTGTATTCAACATGGCCAGCTAATTTGAGTTTTCTAATGGATTCGACGATGTCTCGTATTGATATATTGTGCTGTCTTGTGATCTTTCCACGTGAGTTTGAGCATGATTCTCTCATATGCACATAGCAGCCTTCTCAGTCTGCAGGCTCTTCGTTAGGTTCCTTGTTTCAGTTCCATAAGTGACTATCAGGAGGATGCATTGGTTGTATAATTTTCTTCTTTGGACTGATAGGATCTTCTTGCTTTTGAAAGTTCAGCTTGTTCTGCCGAAGGTTTACCGTCATAGACGGATTCTTTGTTTAGATTTCTCTATTAAGGATCACATGGAGATTAGATGTTTTCAGTAGATGAAGTGGTCTACTTTCTCCAGATCTGCATTTTCAATTTCGGTCGTTGGGTTCTCATTTCCGACGTGATTGGTACACATGACCTTTGTGCTGCTGAACTTCATGTGTAAGCCGACTTTATTGGGTTTTTTTAATCATTTAGTTCATCTAGCATTAGTTGGAGGTCGTGTGGTTTCTCTGCAAGAAATACGAGGTCGTCTACAAATCTGAGGTTGCCCAGATATTCTCCATCTATTTTGATTCCCTCATTCTCCCAGTCTGCGTTTCTGAGAATCATCTCAAGGCAGGGTGTGAAGAGTTTTGCTGAGCTGATATCACCTCTTTTTACCCCTTTTTGGGGGCTGAAGGGGCTTCAAGTCCCCGTGTTAACCGGTTGAGGAGCTGCTGTGACAGTATATATGTTGAAGTACTTTGACGCATACAGGGTCTACACTTTATCGAGTGATGGCTTTCGTGACAATGGTAATTTCCACTGAGTCGAAAGCTTTGTTGACATTGATGAATGCTACTGCGAGTGGAATTTTGTATTCTGCTGCTTTTTCTTTCAGCTGATTTATCGGATAGAGTTGGTCCATGGTTGAGTAGCTTCTTCTAAAGCCAGCTTGTTCCCTTGGTTGGTTTTTATCTAGGGCTTTTGTGATTCAGATGGAGATGATTTTTTGTGAAAAGTTTGTGGATGCAGTTGTGGCTAAGCCTTTTTGGACCGATGACCTCGCAGGAACGGCTGATGTAATTTTTATCGTGCCAACCAACCAGGATTTGGCTATGACCTGCTGACCCATGCCATTTCGGCACGGGGTCTGGTAGATCGGTTATAGTAGATGTGATACATAGTGGCCTTAGAGCCCCAGCAGCTCTTACCACTCATTCCATCTGCTCTTGGTTGGTCATTATGCGTGTTCATTGCGCTGTAGATGATCCCTCATTCAACTTTTTTCAATTGATCACCGCCAACACTGCATGATGCTAAAAGATGTATTCATTTCGTGTCTATCGAGTTATTAATTATATATATATATATATATATATATATATATATATATATATATGAAGGTTGCTCGTTTGTGCGTGTGTTTATGGATGCCTGTACATGTCTAAATCTGTTGCAAGCATCAGTATGAATATTTTCGCATTTTTGTTTCTATGCAATCATATTAATCAGAAAGATTTTTTCACATTTTTAATCTAGACGCATGTTTTCATTAAATGAAAATCAGAAAAAAAATACTGAAAACTTCAACTTTTGATGATGAAAATAGTTGCTACAAAATATTACAAAAAACACGCTTCACGTAATACAGGAAATTAAATAGGAAAAAGGCTTATATACTGAACTGTTAACGAAAAACGAAAAATCGATGAGTTTTACTATTAACTTTGGTCGGCGTGGAACGAATAAAGGGGAAATTACATCAAACTTTGCAGAATTTTTCGTTTCGTTTTTCGGTGAACTCTCCGAATTTTTGCATTAACCTTCCATTAGCTGCCCAGAAAAAAAAATAGCATAAAAAATGTGGAGTGTAGAACTAAAATACTCTTTGCCAAACATGTGGTTCATGTGATCAGTGATGAAAGTAAGTACAGTCCCGCAGCAAATAACAAGAAGAGAAAAAAATGGAGAAATTATAGTGAAACGGAGGGAGATGGGAAAACGTTAGGAAATAAAAAGTAGAAAAGAAGAACAGGAAATGGAAAGAGAAACAAGTGAAATTCGGTGAAATAGGGAGAGTGAGGATATGGCATTACTAAAATAAATGAAAGTGGAAAGGGAAAACGGGAAAAAAGCAGGATAAAATCGTGGAGGAAAAATGTTTTGGAAGTAATGCCATTAGGAAAAAACGAAAAATGAAAAAGACGAGACTGGTGGGATACATTGATGAACGAAAACATTATGGCCACCGACCTAATGTACCCGCAAACAGCTCTCACACGAACAGATGTGAATGCTACAAGACCTTTTAGAGAATCCCACAGGATTCTGATGTCAGGTTGTCGGCGGTCGATTCTTTTGATTGAGGAACAGTATGAGGGTTATGTAGCTTGAACATGCATGTCAAATACCCGCCACAAGTCATTATAATTCTAAAATATGAGAAAAGAAATCTATCAAAATCGAATAAGTACTAGAATATAAACAAACATGGCGACTATCGCAATAAAAGATTGGTTATAGGGTTTTAGTTGAACTTCTGGGTCCAATTTAAGTCTTTATTGGCAAAGCAGGATGGGTCAAAACAGGGGTACTGGAATTTGGGTTCAAATCCTACTTAGGATATATTATATATATTCTGATCATTGTTATTTACTCACTGTCGGAGGGTGATCGGCCTAAGTAGAAATATGAGATAGAGAGCAATTAATAGAATTAAGATGTAAGTAAAATGCAATAAGAACTAATTCAAGAACTAATTAATAAATGAATACGGGAAAATGAACATCCTATTACAGTTCAATGGGATTGAGATCTTGGAATGTTGGTGGTAAGTGCAACGCTGTCACGTCTGAAATCATAACTGTACAAATTGTATTGTATGGCAGGGCTCATTGACCCCCTAAAACATTCCACTGCCAGCATAAGAGACGGTGTTGCTATGAAGGGATGAACCTAGTCTTCAATGATGTTAACGTTGGATTAACGCGACAAAGAGCCTTCCGCATTGATGAAAGTACCTCTTCTCCGTAGAACAGTGCCGGATCCATGACACTGAGTCTGTTACTTTGTTGTTTCAAAAGTGCCATCACTTACCCAGGATGAGAAGGCACACGTACCCTCATATCCCCAAAAGATTACCTAGACCTATCGGACTGGGTGAACTTTTTGCATTGATACACGGTCAAGTTACTATGCTAACATGTTCATTGAAGACCCTTTCAAGTCGTGAACATTTGTCAGCAACGGACACCGACTGGCCTGCAGCTACACAGCTATATACTCCACAAAGCTTATTTTCTGTGCGTGGTGTTACCTCAATATATACGACAATACAAAATGAATAACAGGTCTGGTTAGTCACACAATAGAAACCGTCATGTGACCAACGTCTTTTTGCAGCATGTCATGTTGAGGGTGATCAAGAAAGAATAGGTTACTTCTTTTGCTTTTTACTGAATCACTAAAACGTCTATATTTTCAAAAACGAGGCATGAACATTGATAGACACAAACTAACGGACCAATTAAGCATAAACTTACATCATGAATCCGTCATTTGAGACATATTTAGGGTAGGATTAGTAATTTGAAAAGGGACAAACGTTCTATTTAGATATAATGGGGAGAAAATGTTTAAGCTTTCAGCCCTTTTGCTGTAATGGTGTGGCCTATACTTAGTCAGCCAGTCAGTCAGCCAGGTTCACTTGTCTGTAAGCAAATCGGTATGGCCAGGAGCATCGGAACACACAAACAAATACTCACATGATCGATTTTTTTACTAGAAGAAGGAAGTAAATGACATCAGGTCTGGATAGTTATCCAATAGAAATCATCACGTGTCCAATATCTGTTGGCAGCATGTGGTGCTGGCGGGATTAAATCTAAAAAAATTGGGAATCATTGTCAGCATTGAATAAAGCCTTCGATGGAGCAAATTCAACCTTTGAGGACAGAGAAAATCACATAAGTCTTTGAAAGAAGGATATAAAACCAATGCATACACTCAATAGTCAACTGAGGAGCTGAAACATGGAATTTAAAAAGATGATAGACCATCAAAGTTGGAACCGTGTAACAACACCATAATATATAAAAGCAAAAACTAGAGTCAAGAATATCATAGAATCTATTGAAAAATTCAAATTGTAATAGGCCGGTAATGTTGCAAGAATATCAGACAACCAGAGGACATTTCCACTCACAGTGAGGATCCAAGAGATCATTTGCGAGAATGCGACTGGCAGAAAATGAGTCAGCGCTACGAACTTAATGCATTCAAAATTTACTGGCTCTGTGACTCCCATAATAGAAAAGTCTGGTGAATCACGAGGAATATTAAATGACGGACGCTAAAAGGCTGCTGCTGGCGATGATGCTGATATTTTCATTCTGTAAACAACCTGGCTACATAGCGGGGACTCACAAAATGCCCAGCCAATTTGAGTAGCTCCTGGGGGCCAAAATAATGAGCTTTACAGGGTATAGAACGTGCTGTTTCCACTCCAGTCGGGGTTTGATTTACAATGTAAGTATAATACTAATCTGGGATCTTTCCTTGAGTCAAAGTGCTGGTAGCCACAACTAAAATGTGGTGATTGAGAAAAAGATAATCTCATTATGAAAGGGACAGAAAATGAGAGGAAAATGAGTGGCTCCAATTAGACAGTAACGTCTCCTGACTCTGTATTTATGTATGTAAGAGAGACAGTGGGGAGATGAGGGTTATCGAAATGAGTGAACGATATTTATTCGAAACCATCAACCAGAGCTGTCGATATAATCCAGTTTTTAAGTGACTCCGCTGGCTATCTATCCATCTGACTATCTATTCCCCCCTCTTCTCACTCTCGATCTGTCTGTATCTTTATATCTATTTCACTATATATATATATATATATATATATATATATATATATATATATATATATATATATATATATATATGCTGGTGTGCATGATGTACTTGTATGCGTACAGAATAAAGGACTAAAAATTTAAACGTTTTCCTTATGATTTCTTGAAAATACGTTTTTAAACTCCTTAATAGGACTTCGATTTTAAAGGGGTTCAATTTTTACCATATAAGTTCACACTAAACTGGTCCCATATTTTGTGTCTAGCAGTATTCACGCTTGTTTGTTGTTTTTTTTTTATTCATTTCCAACTTTTTAGTGATCTAACAAAATTAACTCAGCCCTTATTCCCTTTTTTTAAAAATTGATCACCCCCAACACGGCATACAGCCAGAAGATCTTTTGACAGTTTTTTTTATTGAATGAATAACCGGATCTGTTCATTTATATTTTAATTCGGGAAGCCACCAGGTTACTTAAGAGGCGTGCAGTAAGTGCCTTCACTATTCAGGTTGCAGCGCCTGGCGTGTTAAAATAATGGACACCCCCTGAGTGTTGAACGTTCTGTCTCTGACACCACTTTTCACCCTGCCACTGACTGACTTCCGTAATAATGCAACGGACAAAAGCACTGAACCTTTTACCGAGGCGTTGGAAGAAGTTGTTGGCAGCGAAAAGTACATTGTCCGTCTTATTGAAAAGATCGACCTTTTTACTGGCCACGCTGATTTTACAACGGTTTTTACTGACAATGAAGCCTGTTTTAGATTTGCCTACTTTTGAATAACCGTAGCCAGCAATGGCAGCCAAGGGTTGTATCCCTTTTTTAGATCTACGCGTTCTTGTATGTTTGTGAGTTGGAGACATTCTGGCCATACTGTTTTGTCAGCAGACTTGAAAATAAACGTCAGTACTCCAGTAGATGCTTCTCTTAATATATATATATATATATATATATATATATATATATATATATATATATATATATATATATATATATATATATATATATATATATATGTTTTGAAAACAAATGTTTTGACCTTTTGGAACCCTTATTTTGATGGGTTTATCCAGAGTCTTCAGAATCAAGAGGATTTACTATATTTTAGATGTCTTCGAGTGAAAATAACAATCAGATACTCCAAAATGCACGAATTCGAATCTTGACGTTACGGTCGTGCAATTATTAACTGCCACAGCGAGTTTATGAAGTTATTATCAAACTTCAAAACTGAAACTTTATCCTTTTTCCGTAACAAAAAAAAATAAAAAATATAAAAAACGAGGGTAAAACAACCAAAATGGGCTGTGTGAACCGATTCGTAAAAACTCATGTTCCCTCCACAGTAAGTGAATCAAACCAAAAAGTAGTCTTACTGTCTGCAATAAATTAACATGTCATAAATAGAAGCAGAAATGTATCATACGGATATGTAATAGCAACAAAAATGTTTTGAGTAAACCAATACGTAAAACTTTCATTACCTTACCAGGAATATAAACTATATATATATATATATATATATATATATATATATATATATATATATATATATATATATATATATATTTATATACCTGGTGCGTCTCTAGTAATAATCTTTGGTTGCAGGAAGGGGATATGGCATGAAAATTTAATGGTCCTTCACTTACGTATCAACAGATAGATATATAATTTCAATTATGTAGATATGCAATACACACAATACTTAAATACATAATTATATATATAAATAAATAAATAAATAAATTAAATAAATAATTTAAAATACATAAATTGACAAACTTCGTGTGTGACAAAGTATATAGTAAAGCACAGCAGAAGGAGAGGTCGTGTTTGATAAACAATGCTGGGGTGCCATATTACTATAAGTGGTTTGTTTTCAAAATCCCTGAAAGCGTTACATGGTAAACAACTGATTGAGACAAGATTTATACATTTGGCCATAATAACAAAGTATATGTACAACTGGAGAAAAACAATGTAGATTGACAGATAATGGGAAGTAAGTGACTGAAATGACACAAAGAGTGTTTGAAAGAGTTTTTTTAATGTTCAATGCTTGAAGCTGTAAAGTTTATATATATATATATATATATATATATACATATATATATATATATATATATATATATATATATATATATATATATATATATATATTAGAATAAAGGTTCTTGGGGGGTTCTAGAGCCTTTAATTTGTGAGCACTTTTAAAACCTTTCATTACATTCACAGAGTATGCTTTCCAAATTTGGTCTAGTTGCGCCAATGTTTAGAGGTTTCCTATAGAGTTACAGTAAAAAAAAAAATAGATAGCTGGTGTGATATCTATCACTTCTTGAATTCTCTCTGTATCACTTTATGTGTATATATAACACAATATATATATATATATATATATATATATATATATATATATATATATATATATATATATATATGCCTGGCGCGTCTCTCGTTATAATCTTTGGCAGCAGGAAGGGGATATGATGATAGAAATTCTGATCCGAGGGAGCTGGTTTAAAAAAGGTTGAGGACCACTGATTTTGACAGTATTTTATTGTGGATTTACTTTGCACCGATTCAATTTACGCCTCATCTCGGAACTCCGAAATAGAATAAGGGCATCCTGTATCGATTCATATCCTGGATAGAAGAAGTCTTTGACAGCTAAAAGTGTGTTGTTCGTTCTATTTGATACGTCTATTCTTGTTTGACGTCTTCAGTCTTGTGTGTTGATACTAAGTGTTGTTTTGATCAGGGACTGCACGCAGTGAATTAATGCTATCACCGTCAATTCGTTTATTCATCCGGTTCGGCCTGGGATTGTCAATGGAAGTACCAAAATGACAACTTAAAAAGAACAAAAAAAACAACAAATATTGCTTATACGTACACACACACACACACACACACACACACACACACACACATATATATATATATATATATATATATATATATATATATATATATATATACTTGCAAAATATCCGTCAAAAATGACAAGATCATTCAAGCATGGATAAATGGTGTGAAATGTATATTTTGATATAAATGCATTTATTGTATAATCTCCCAGAATCACATTCTTCACAAAAAAAGAAAGAAGTTTGGTCATATCAATTTTTTCAACTCAGAAGGACCTCCGTATATACACAAATACATACGTACATACATAGGTTATCTTCATTCAAGGTATATTTGTACCCGAATCAGGTATTTATTCCCTTTTCCAATTGTTTTTTTTTTTCATTTTTTTAAAATTCTGTAAAGGATTACAGAATGAGTGAGTGAAGAGGTAGCACTTCTTTATCAACCAAGCTTTGGAGGCATTCACTGATAATTTCCTGTATCTAATGACTCATGTTATTCCAGGAGGGTAAGGTCACTCTGGCTGTAAAGAGAGACCTTTTCAGTCATGGCTTGTGTTGCACCTGCACTTTCCTTTTATGCTTCCCCTCGTCCTTGTGCCTAGGGCTTTTTTATCATGTTATTTCCCAAGACCTGGTTGTTTTAGTCACGCAACACTTGAACAATATCTTTGACTCTGTGAAAGTCACGCTAACGGAAGAACTTAATTGATCCATACATTAATGATCCCACCCATTAATCAATTTTACTCCCTACAAAAATTCTTCTTTATTTAGATTATTAACTCGATTAAAAGATAACAAAATCAGCTTTGTCTTTATAACACTCGTTTTCCTTTTCTAGCTTTTTACATCTTTGGAGAAACATTTGTATTTTCTTTTGATGTTCCTCCTTGCACTATACTCCTCTCAGAAAGTGGACGGTGTACAGCAATGACTTACAGCACAAGGACAACACACAGAAAAAGCTAGATAGAAGGTCCGAACAGAACACCTAACACAGGAATGGGAGACTTAAAACTGGTGCTTATATCATTCCCCTGTTCTCACAGTGACTCTTTCTTCGATTAGGAGTGGCAAATATACGTTCAGACCAATTTTGTGACTCTAGTATCTGTATGTAAAGATAACTAATTTGGTATACATATTTACAACTAGAAATTCAATTTGCAGACACAGTGAACTGGAGAAAGTAGACCACTACATCTAGGTAGGACGATGAATCTCCATGAGATTTTCTAAAGAAGAAAAAATCCAGTGGAGAATCACTCTAGGATTGAAAAGCCTTCTGCAGAACAAGCTCATCTTCAAAAACAAGAAGATCCCATCAATCATAAAAAAAAGGGTACGCAACCAATTCATCCCCCTGATAGTCATTTATGGAGCTGAAACATAGGACATAACGAAGTAACTGACCCTCAAACTAAGAACCATGTAACGTGCATATGAAAGATTTATACTCAACCTCATGAAATCACAAAACTGCAATATATTAGTGATGAAACAGGAGTGCAAGACAACATAGAATCCATTAAAAAAAAACTCAAATGGCAATGCGCTGGTCCAGTTTCAAGAATGGTAGACAACCCATGGATATCATGACTCACGACATGGGTCTTCAGGGATTACATGTGCAACCGAACCAGCAGAGTACAAGATGGAGAGACGAACAAGACAAATTCAGACAGTACAGACTCTGCAATGCCCACAATAGAGAAGTGTAGCAAATCCTGGAGAAGGTCTATGTCCAGCAACAGACGTCAATAGGATGATGATGATGATGATGATGATGATGATGATGATGATGATGATGATGATCATCATCATCATCATCATCATCATCATCATCATCATCATCATCATCATCATCATCATCATCATCATCATATTTGCTCATTGCTGGGGAGTTGAATGCATTTGAAAAAAAAAAGAAGCTAGATCCAGCTTTATATAATTAAATTAACAACCCTGACTAGGCAACGATGAACAGTGTAATCGGCGTACGGTATACACTCAACTGCTTTTAACCATTCAGCCTTTAGGATCTTGTCTGGCTAAAGGGTATTTGTTCAATTCTCAATATGGGTTTGCTCTTTATTTTTCGATTTTGCGGTTTTTGTATCAATAGGACAGAACAGAATATGCAGTAGGAAATGTTGGGTGGTAAAAGAGGCTGTAACATACAGAAAGACGAACAGACAAGACAACAGCTGAATTATGATAAGACCAGCAGAGTATCCGTCAAAAACGACAGGATTCTGTATGTTGTCTATGGTTAGATTAATATTGTTGGATATTTCTATTCGTAAGCATCATTGAAAGAGTCGAGCTGTTGCCTATATCAGAGTTTTAGCTGCTGAACGTACTCATAGACTCAGAGTTTCAACAGGGACTTGAACCTTGGCAGCTCGTAACATAAGAATTTTAGCTGTCCGACCCACACACAGACGAAGAGCGTCAGCTATCCATAACACTTTAACTGTAACGTGTCCTGTTTTCACCCAGGCTTTTCCCCATGAACAACGGATAAACCTACCCAGCAACACATTTTGTGACACGGCTATTTATACGTATAGATGCATTGCTGAGATGGAAGAAGTCATTGGCAGCTAAAAGTGCATTGCCCGTCCTATTCAATAGATCAATCCTTTCTTGACATCTTCAGTCTTGTATGTTGAGACTACGTGTTGTTTTGATCAGGGACTGCACGCAGTGAATTAATGCGATGACCGGGTTATAGACGTCCGTCCGTTCATCCGTTCGATGTTTGTCATGTAATGTGTTGAAAAACGTCATTTGGAGAGAGCACAGCGTTATTGGACCACATCTACGTATTTATTCATCCACAATGACTTTTCAAATACATAAATATGTTTGATATCAATGTAGGATATATTTATATTGGTAGACGGTGCGTGCATCTTTATAGTCACATGACTTTACATGTCAACTGAACCATATGTGTATATCTATGTTAGCGGCCGAGAAAATGCCATGATGTAGATTTTTTTCCAAGCCGAGGTTTTAAATCCAAGTTTTGAAAAAGTTACACCCCCACACACATACGCATATATATATATATATATATATATATATATATATATATATATATATATATATATATATGTGTGTGTGTGTGTGTGTGTGTGTGTGTGGGTGCCCCTTTGAGCTAGTTTGTAATTACACAGACATGAAAATATATACAAATCGTTTTCAAGTAGAATTGGTATAAAGCTAGTTCGCGCATTTTTAGGTTGTGCCTCAAGGATAAAAGAAAATTCGGAAAAACTATGTACCCTAAAGATCTTGAACTGGAGTGTTAACTTAACTGAATGCAAGCCACGTTCCTAGATCAGGATAACAAAATGAGGATAGAATGTTGGTAAATGAATTGTTTGTTTAACGAGATTTATTTCCGTTCCATATCATATGTATACCATTCAGAACAAGTAGTATTTCATTTTATGTATTTCACGGGACTATATTATCAGAGTATTTGAGGATAGCATGAGCTGCACATAGATTTGTGGATTCTATACCAAAAACTGTTCCTTTAGTTGTAAGAATGATCAAGGTGGTAAAATTACTATGGTTATTACACAAACCATGACTAGACATCCTGATCTCTTCAGAACTTATCAGCTTGATCAAAATGAAATAATAACGGAATACGTTGATGAGAGTATGAAAAAACAATAAATGAGTTATATATATGAAATCACAAATTTTTTCATTAGTGTTAGAGGAATTAGATAATCAAAAGTTATTTAGATTTTGTTTGCATGAAATTGTATCTGCTCGAGCCAGGGAAAGGGGAAAACTTTTAGCAGTGGTCCATTCATCTGATTGGTATGTAGTTTGATGGGTTGAAGATTGGATACAGAAGACCAAGTGATAAATTGTCTTAGTGTGTTAACGGAATTGCCCATTAAGGTATTCCTACCGGCTAGAATGTGGTTTGGTTTTATGTTAACCATGAATATAAAGCTAATCTATTCGAAAATTTAAATTAAAAAAAAAAATATGGAAGCGAGATTGTGTACGAAGTGGGAAATGAAAGATTAAAAGGAAAAAAATGTCAAATTCTTTGCTTGAATATATTAGCAGAAGTTAAATATGTTAGCAGAAATAAACTCAAATAAAATTTTCTGTGTAATCAGATGATATAATCAATTGGTTTGCACGATGTCTGAGATTAAGACTGACACAACGGATTTAATATCCACTTGGGAAAGCACTCAATAGATGTGACACGAATAACGAGGTAAGTCTGGCTGATCCTTTATCGCCTAATACGTTTCTTGGGCAACATATGTAAGTAAGCCCCATGTTCCCAAAAATTGATTGATGAATATGAAACAACAAATTACATTTAGTATATGAGCACTATATGAAAATCATTGCTGAAAAGTAGGTGGTGTTCGATCAACAGTGCTGAGGAATCACGTGGATATAATTTGTTTGTATAAAGCATGAGAACACCGAAGAAAATGATATAAATTGCATGAACAGAAATTGGAAATAAATGATTGGAGTAACACTAAGAACATTCGAAAACAGTTGTTTATATATATATATATATATATAGGGAGAGAAAAAAAAAGAGAGAGAGAGAGATTGATACGTATTGTCAAGAATTAAGCCTTATTTAGATTAGCGGATGGATATATATCACCGGATATATCATTTATTACATAGGGAGATAGATGGGTGAGACCATACCTAGATTTATATTGTACATATTGCATTATGACCATATATATATATATATATATATATATATATATATATATATATATATATAGAGAGAGAGAGAGAGAGAGAGAGAGAGACAGACAGACAGATAGATAGATAGATAGATAGATAGATAGATAGATAGATTTGACTAGACTTTGATGGATAGATAATGAATTGAATGAGAGGCGAATCAAGAGAGAAACACATCATCAGACTTGGACGTAAAGATAGATAGATCAAGAGATATATACTGAGAGATATAGAGATATATAGATATGTATCTATGTGATGTTGATAGTGAATCAGTTCCAATTCCAAAGTGGCCAGTGGCGATCGATTCCAATTTGTACTAACAATGGCTTCTTCCCGTCCGTCCAGATATTTGCAGATCTGCTTGCAACAACGAATTGATCTTCTGTTCTCTAGAGGTCAACATTCTGCTTTACTCTTTCCTGCTTCGTTTCCAAATTCGTCAATAATGTTCGCGTGTCTTGTAAACCCAATGAAGTAACTGGAACGACTTCATCAACTCTAATCTATCTGGCCTTTCGCCCTGAATTCCTGTCTATTGTAGTTTTCTTCTTTTGTCCCGCTTTTCAGTGCACCCGACTCACTTCCTCTGTTAGTGAAATACTAAGCTTGACCCTTTGGAAATTCCATGGGTGTTGACTACTAAGATATTATCAGTACTTTTGCATATATGAATCGCTTCCGACACAGGGCGCAAGCCTGGGTGAAGCATACAGAAATCCTCGGATACCCAGTTTTCAGAATTCCCTTTATTGCGTTGCTGATGTATCTTGCATCAGATTGGCTGCAGATTTCTCGCAGGACTTTGCCTTCCTCTGCTTAAGGAGTCCAATCCTTCCTTCTATATTACCTAATGTTGGGAGAGAAAAGATGCATCCAAATGACATTAGAGTGGAGTGAATATAAACAGCTTTTACCATGGTCGGCAATTCCATAGTCCTCTCCGTTACGTCAATAGAGTCTCTTGTATACAGTGAATGTAAAAAAGTGCCCCAACCATAAGGAAACAAAATGTTTATTATAGCATATCTTTCAAACGTTCAAACTTAACAGAATTGGATGGAAGATTCTAAAAAAGATAGAAGGATCGAATTTAAAAAAAACTGTGTACAAAAATCACTTGTCCAAATTAGATTAATTTTCAAGATGTCCATCTCGCGACTTGCCGATCAAATTTTAGCTAATCAAAATTTGGCGTGACAATTTTGACAAGTTCATGAACTATTGACACCGCAGTGTCCGATCAGGATGTCTTGCGGATTATAGGGAAGGTCAATATCCGGCAACAAACATTAAAAGGTTGCAGCTGCTGCTGCCGCTGGTGCTGCTGCTGCCGCTGATGCTGCTGCTGCCGCTGGTGCTGCTGCTGATGATTTAATACATTTTTGAAAATCTATAGGATATATTTCGCGCTCACTGTTTATACCTGCAAATATTCTTTTTTTTAATGATTCATAACTAATGGAACCTACCAACATTATCTGTATTGATACGCAAAGGCCAATTGAGCAGTGTTTATTTTATTTCAATTTGTGGTTGCTTTTGCAACCTGTATATATTCCTATGATCTACTACTACTACTACTTCTAAAACTTTTTTTTTAGGCTTCGGTTTTATAAGGGATGAGTAATAAATAGATAAAAGTAATCGTAAAAAGCAAATCCCTTTGGCCCCAATTCAAGCATGAGCATCCTCTTCCATTCTTACCATTTTCTATTACATTACAAAGATGGGTGGTCAAGGGAGAGAATTACAGTAAAAATTGAGTCCTTTCCATTCCCATTTAAGTATAAGCACCCGACATACTTGATTGTTACATTGCAAGAGTGATGGAGAGTCAGAGGAGAATAACGGAAGTTATGAGAGGATGATCAGAAAGGGTAACGGGGGTGCATACAAACAAGTCGAATGATTGTGTTATTGGATTCTTTTGATTCCTGTATCTTTGCAAAACAAATAATCAACCTGAATCTGAAACCTTTATTCACATTATTACTATCAAAGTCTTTCAGGGTGTAAGCTCTTAGGATATGATTAACAAATTAATGAGGAAGAGGAGAACTTAGAGTTGCAAGGCCAGATCTTGGGGCTTGAGTGAACGAAGCTTAGTAAATACATCCTCTTTGATGTGAAGTTATTGAGTGAATTACATTGAAATGGCTCGAGATCAACAACAACAGCAGCAACCTCGCTTATATATATATATATATATATATATATATATATATTTATATATATATATATATATACATACATATATATATATATAATATGTGTGTGTCGTTCTCACCATGTATACAAAATATCTTATTGAAAATTGAAAGTGTTAAAAAACATTTAATTTAAGCTTCATATTATACAACGTGGGAAAATGAACTTTAAGGTTTGTGGGAAATAATCATCAAATTCTTCCGTTGAATATGTTTGTAGAGAATCGACTCGAAGATGTTTTTTATATGTGATTAATATTCCTGAAGATAATATCATGAGTTGGTTTGCATGCCGTCTGAAATTAAAACCGACGCGAAAGATTTAATATTCACAAAAATGAACATCAATAGAAATGACCCGAGAAACGATTCATGTCTGTTTTCATACTTACTGATCCTTCATCGGTAAAAATGTTTTTAGGGTAACCTACGTAAGTAAGCCTGGTTTCAAAAATGAAATAATACTAATATACGATACACATAAAACCTTATATAAAATGACGAACTGCATGTACGGCATGAACTATACAAATGAAGGGAGGTGGTGTTGGATCAACACTGCTTGGGTGCCATGTTGATATAACTATATTTGTTTTAATCCCCGAAACGGTTACATGGTAAACAACTGATGATCCCTAAAAAATATTATTTATAAATCGTACAATAAGAACGATGTATACAGAAAACAAAGAAAAGACTATTTTTAAGATTACATAAATTGCATTGACAGATATTTGGAAATGGATGACTGAATTGACACAAACATCTCTTGAAAACCATGATTAGCATTCTTATCTCGAAAGTCATACATTTAATATATGTTTCTCAAGAGGTGACCTGAATCGGGCATTAATCATCAGTCATCGAATTATGAATTTTCATCTGACAAAAGACGTTTGAACATGAAATATTCACTGGTTTGCATGAAAGAAAATAGAAGTCTGGTGGGTAATGACGTATTGATATTTCAATCTTATGAGCCAACACACATCAACACATCATCTACCAGAAGAGAAGTGGTTTGAAAGACACGTTAAACACTTACAAATATAAATGTTGCTCCCATGAACTATAGATGGCTTGACATTAAATGCAAAAACATTATCATCATCAGCCATTACGTGTTTACTTCATGACATCGGCCTTTTCCTCCTCCTTAGATGACGACCACAATTGTGCTAATGTATACCATCTCTTACAAGGTAAGATATCCATTCATTTTGTATTTAGGCCTCTCCTACCATGTTTACTGTTCCAAAGGGACACACAGGTCAGTCTTTTTGTCCATCTGTTGTCGTCTTTTTTTGCCCTGCCAATCTCCATTTTTGTATAATCTTTCACTCTAGCCCTCTCTCAGATCTATCTCGAACATTGCTCTTTCCATAGCTCGCTATAGTTTTCCAAGTTGCTTTTCGGTACGTTTTGTTGATTTCCATGATTTGCATCCGTGAGCAATAGCTGGTGAAGAAATGAAACGACGCATAACGATCGGCTGGAAAACATTTAGTATGAGTAGAGACATTTTGAAGGTCACCTTGCCTACGTGCTTGAATTGTTGTGTAATATTTATACATTCATCCACTTGTATTCTGTAGATTGTTATTAATTTTATTAAACTTTGGCAATCAGCTTATACGGAGAAGCGAGCGACCAAAAAGTTATCAGTACAGGAATTGGAATCTACGAGCCAAGTTCAATTTTCAGCTCAGGCAGTTAGCATTTACTTTGTAGTAATGCCCACAATCCATCAACTAAGGTCTACAACCTTGGTAGGCCATCAGTCTGGGAGACAGAAAACGCTGAATTTGGTTATAGGGGAGCATTTGAACAGGGACACACAAATCGATCCCATAAAAATACTTGCTATTGAGATTGTAGTAGTGTACCCCACCCCACTGAAGGCTTCGTGTTTCGGAAGCCATTGATTAATAGAATTTTTTTCTGATGAAATAAAGATTGCAATCATAAGTCAACGAAAACGTTATGTTATCAGACGAGAAATAACACTTTAATCTTAAGCAGACTTAGGGCTCTGTGAAACGGTAGCACCTCTCTAGCATTCATCGAGATTTGATGAAAAAGGAAGTAGACACGCTCTTTCACAAAGACTGAAATTATTATTGCATTGTGTCAGAAGAATTGCAGCATATATTTTAAATGCTTTTAGAGACCTCTCTTCATGGGAGGCATTTTCAAATAGCGTCCCTTCCATCCTCAGCAACGGAAAATAACAGAGAGCTGAAGTATGTTAGTTGAACCTTGCAGAAGTGAACAATCTGAACGAATATGATTGATTTCCGTTTTTGCGCACTCTGGGATCAATATCCATGGTAATCGATAAACCCGTTGGTAGAATTACAAATGTCTATTTCTATTCTGGTCGCAGAGGTTTGCATCGTTTGCGTGACGTTGTATCTAATCCCTCTCGAGAAGATTATGTCTCTAATGAATACTTTCCTTTTGAAACGGATTTCTTTGTTGGATTAGTGAATTTAATTACAGAGAAACCAGTTGCATACTTATTAAACTGCAAATCTCCATGTGTAAGAGGGAAGAATTTTTTTATCCTAGAAAGTACCAAGAGAGAAGATAAATGAAGATCAGACCATATATAGCTTAGATGCAGTGGACATACTGATGCTGAAAAGATATCCTGGAATCATCCAAACATTTGATCAAATCACCCTTAGCCTGTGGCTCATCCTTCCACTAAACGTCATTAAAATTCTTTGGGAACCTTTGGAATTATTGTATGGACAAGAATAAGCTAATGCATAAATGTATGAAGAAAAAAAAAAGAATAGATCTCTCTCAATCGCCACCCCACAAAAATTCAACTCAATCATTTAGATAGACTCCTTGAAAAGTTTATTGCAATTCATTAAACATTCTGGAGATGTTGTTGATGCAGTATAGGTAAATAACGGCAAAAATTCCTGAATCTGCCCTCAAGATTCTACCTATCCACAAAATGTCATTGGGATTCACCGATCACTTTTGGATATACTGCGTAAACAACAGACATACAGATATGATTGTACACATATACTTTTTTTTCAAATAGTAGGCAGCGGTAAACAATACACTGGGGACGAACTTCATCCTTGGAATAGCAAATCTAATTACGAAGGAACCTATCGTATACAAATTCACCAGTCAATCCTTTACGTAGAGAAGGAACCTAGGTTAATAAGAACACTGGAGTGCACCTGGGGTATCGGAAGTTAAATCGAGATGAGTCCATGAGAGAGTTTTGCAATCAATTCTCTGTGGATTCCTACGAAAAGTTTCCATCGCAACTACTCAAAGCCCCAGTAGTGGAGATCGACGAAAATACGAGTCAAAGACAGGTCTGGTTAGTCATTCAATAGGAAGTGTCATGTGACTTGCATATTTTGGCAGAGTATCGGGAAAATGTGGTGATCAATGAATGTTACTTCTTTTAACTTTTGTTCGGCAGTATTCATTAAAAAATCTTCATTAAAAAAAGGATGGTGAGATCTTTAACTCATAAATTGAACCACTGTCTAAAACTTTATTCAGATGGGATTGTAAAAAACAAAAGACAAATGCTGTTATTTGAAGTGAGAATAAAGTTTGAATTTTAAGCCATGCATCTCCATTGCTGCTTCCTGTGTCCGTGTCGGCCGGACCAACTCCAACACTGAAAAAACCCAAGTTGACAGTTTTGTCGATTGTTTTTGAGGGACTTTTTCAAATTGATGATGATAATGATTCATCTAAAAAAGTCACCATCACAGTCAATAACTCAACTACTGTTGCGGCAAAATTTGAAGTCAAGTAAAGAATATGGTCAGAAGAGAGTTTATTTATGACTCCAGTGGGAAGCACCTACAATGAAGTGAAAAAAATTACACATCAATATTTTGGACAATTTAGATGTTATTAATGAACTACCCCCGTTAAGAATATTTTTAAAGGTTGGTTTAGAAGAGGTCTAGTGCCTATTTCAAAGTCTGTAAAAAAATGGTGTACCCAAGAGTGTTTAAGTTGCTGGCTTCCAGTTGTGCACAAGCATTTATATATATATATATATATATATATATATATATATATATATATAAGAAGCGATATATATGTGTATGTGTGTGTGTCTTAGCCTGTGCTTGTTTTATATATATATATATATATATATATATATGTGTGTGTGTGTGTGTGTGCGTGTGTATGTATGTATATATTATGTCTGTACGTATTTAGTATATACATGTATATATGTGTGTGTGCGTATGTGTGTGTCAAGACTATGTTGGGCTATTTGAATATGTAACTGTGTGGATATAGCTCAGATCCTTACATAGAAATATATCAACATATGTCAAAAGTGCCAAATAATTAAATGTCTGTGCACACTTGCATGTCTTGGTGTATTAGCTGACAAGGAAGAAAGGATGATGCACTTTTGACGTGTAGGCCTTCTTGACCAATCTATAAGTACCATCGATTTGCAAAGGCGTAAAAGGACAATGACTCTCTTTTTCAATTGACTAAGCACGATGACTCGCTCGGTCTGGTTTGTTCATTGGAGTGGATTATTGAATCCAGTGTCGCTGAAGGTTCTCAGCCGATAATTGGCCATGGAACCGCGACTGCTTTTCCTGACATGGATGGCCTGGAATTAGGAAGACTTGGCTTGATTGACGCCAGATTAGAGTTCCTAGAAAATGGCTTATCAAGATGTCCGACATTGATGGCAAAAGTTTTGCCTGTGTAGACTATGAAATCTGGATTTTATAAGATGATTAGGAGGGAGGAGAAAGTTTTTGTTTTAAACACACCCACACAAACACATACACACACACACACACACACACACACACACAAACACACACACACACACATATATATATGCTTCAATACCAAAGATCTATTCACAAGTGCCAATACAAGAAAAATACCTAAAAGATCAAGATCATCATATTTGACGAAAGATATTTTGAAGATAATGTTTTTCCAAAGTGTTTTTCCATATATACACACATATATAAGTATATATATTATTCTTATTCGCAAATATGATGCTTTTGAAATATAGTATTGAACAATAAAGAGTGCTTAATGTATTTGAAAATTAAATGGATCAATATTTAATAATTACATAAGATCAGAGATATATACTCAACGCATGGATTGCGGCTAATCCATATTTCAATGGTGTTAAATAATATTTTGCATCAGGGTAATGTTGTAGGTACACATGGAAAAGTATTTGCATCGTGACACATAATTAAATATGAATCTGTTGTGAAGTAAACAGTTGCTGGAATCTTAAGAACAACCGAAACAGATATCAGGGCGTTAAAAGGACAATTTCTGCAACAAAATTCCTCCTTATACATATTTGGATGAACAACCTGCTTGTTACTTCCATCAAAGTAGAAACGTTAAAAGCAATGGACTGTAACTTGACAGCTAGATTATTTACTACTACCTGGCAGCTAGTGTCCCCTCCCCTATTTTCCTTATAACTGTCGTATACAATAACACAATCGTTCTTACTCAGGCTATTTGAAAAGTCAACCAATGCGAACAAAAAGCTACTTTTATAGTAGTTAGCTACGTGAGTCAAATCTCTTTGCTAAAGAGGGTGCAAATAACCATCTGTCCCTACAACCGATCCCTGCTAAAACGAATGCCCCCTCTCCTTTGTTCGTCATGCCAACACGTTTTGCAGCACACCTCTATTGAAAAAAAAAATAAATAAAAGAGATTGCTTAAGCCTGAATTATCCGTTCAGCATCTCTGTCTCTATATGGGTCCGATCAAGTAATTTGTTCCTTATCTAAGAATATTTGCTTTAAAAAAAAAAAATTCCACTCTCCCCACCACAGGAACAGATATTGGTGGGTTGTTAAATTTGCAAGTTTTTTTCATGAATTCATATCTCAGTTCGCCTGCGTCCATGCTTTTGTTACTTTTTTGAATTTCGACTCTTTGCATGATCACCGTCCAACAAAGGGCAAGAGAAGTTGAAATTTCATTGGTCACGTCTTTTTTCCTCATTTTTTCTAATTGATCATCCCGAACACGACGTGTTCCCAACATTCATTGGTCACCTGATGGTTTCTGTAGAGTGACTAACCAGACCAGTTTCTCTTTCTTTTTTGGGCTGCTCCTTCTCTCTCCTCACTTTATCTCGTTTTTTCTTTACGTGTTCTTATCATATTTTCTTAGTAGATCAATATTTCTCTTGACTCTTTTTAGTTTAGCAAAATTCAATCGAGAATTGTAGTCACGGAAGAAGAAGCCATTGATATTCCGAAGCGTTCGATCGCATCCTGTCAGTCTCCACCTGCATGGAAAACGAAATTTACATAAATCTTTCAAATGAAAATTTGAAATGGTAAATATCAAGTACAGGCGAGCTTAGTCACTCAGCAGGAACTGCTGCAAGAACCAACGTCTTTTGGCTGCGTCTCTTGTGTATAGGTGGGATGATAAATTAAAAGATTGAAAAAAGGCCGATTGCTGAATAAGTGACTTTTTCAGACTTTAGTTGGACAGTGATAAGTAGTCTGATTTTCCAACAAAATACAAGCATGAATCGAGTCAAACAGAAATTAAGTGACGAGCATAGTGTATTCTTTATGCAAATTGAATATCTTCGTTGAAAGAGCTCTAATGGTTAGGAATTATAGAAGAACTTATTAGGAAGTATGGAAGACTTATTAATGGGTAAATGCATAATTAATCAGCATTATTGTAACCCGTACGTGTGATACATTCATAGATAGTCAGCCAGAAAACAAAACAAAAAAAACAAAAACGGAAGGAACCCATGTTGAATATTTTGGTGACAGATTTATTTGACAGTTTCTAACAATTATAATCTAAAAAGCCATTTGTGAAACAACCCATGATGATCAAACTCAATGTAGTTGCAGGGTTTAGAAAGTGTATAGTGGAGTACTTATGCCAATTATCAAGTCTGTAGACAAAACAGTATATCCAAGAGCGCTGGTGTTGTACACAAGCACAACCGAAAGTCAACATCTCAATAAAGATTTTTGAGCGTCTCTGCATACTTTAGGATTAAAGAGATAATCGTCTTCTCATTCCTTGTTCCAGGAATACTTCTGAACACACACACACACACACACACACACACACATATATATATATATATATATATATATATATATATATATATATATATAATTACAATGAACATCGTTTGAATAAACTCTGTTTATGACATTACTGGTGTCTTTCACAGAGAAACATAAGCAATATAGTAAGAACATCTAGAAACCTCAAGATTATAGAGAATCTAAATGCTATTTCCACAGAAATGAAAAAAATATATAAATTAGACCAAAGAAACATAGAGAAAATTCTAGATTCTCCACGATGAAAGAAACAACGTTTTTCCAAGACACTTTTCAGCCCTCTAGATTAATTAGGCGGCTGCTTGCATAATACATACATACATACATACATACATTCATAAGGAAGGCTGACTAAATTGAAAACTGAGGAAACCTATGCTGACAGTTTCAGAAAAAATTTGGTTGACTGTTTCTAAAAATAATGAAATAACTCTGAAGTGCCCTTAAGCTGGTCACGGCCACGTCTGTTCCAGCCGGACTTTTACATATTCCAAGTTTCTCCTTGTCTCGTCTATTTGAAATAAATTTAGAGATTACAAGGAACCGAAGTGGCGTCACTCATTCCACAGTGCTCTAATTTATCCATAATTGGGCCTGCAGGAGGAGTTGGATTCATGCCTTTCAAAATGGTATCTGTGGCAGTCTTAGTCTATGTAGGAGTTTGACGTCAACTCGCCCAGTCCATTTCCTACGTTCTTAATGATCGGACAACGTTACTTTTTTGAACGCAAGGAAGTAAAGGATTTTTTTTAATAAATGCAAAAACTTTTTTCAGAGGAATGTAAAAAAAATCGATGAATGTAAAACCCAGAAGAAAAAGTCCAAAGTCTGCGAAACATGCCAAACACGAAACAAGGAATAAATCATTGTCCGATAAAATCATAAAATCTGCCATTCTCTCCCCTCCCATTTCTGCTCTCTTCTGATTTTCTATGCAGATTTGAAAGTTATACTTCTTTTTATTGACTTATTTATTCTTATGAACCTGACTCTGGTCGATGTAAATCCGTATACTGTATTTGTTTGTGCCAATAAATAGACATATAAGCCGTAACAAAGGAAGCAACGAAAAAAAAAAGAAGTCAAATCTAGTCATGCCTTCAGCATTTATCCATCTCGATATACAAAACCAGGCGTCGTCGAACCACGGTCCGCGGGCTAAGTCGGTCCAACAACTCCACTGAATATATTATGTTGTCTGCAAAGATTCTTTTTTCTTTTCTTTGTCTATCTTTGGTTTGCGAACATTAAAATTCAGAATTGAAAAATGGAGAAAAAGTTTCACTTTTACTGTGGACTCAACAAACCCATATTCTATAGCTAAACGTGTTTAATACACACAATCTATAAAAGGTACCTCCAACTTCTGGGTCCCTAGACCCACCTAAGTTTTGCTCAGCTTACAGCACCTTGTATTTCTTAATGAATATTCATCTAGTAAATGACTACCTTCGAAGAACCGTCGTGACCGAGAGGTTTTGACCGTGACTTTCAACAAGAAGCTCCTCAATCGTAGTCTCTGCATTGATTAATAGGCCATAAGGCATTGTGTCTTTTTAAGACGCCTTCGGTATGGTGATGGATTGGATTACAGCTTACTGAACTAATGGCAAGCATCTTAACATTTGGACTCGATGATTGGTACTAACCGGAGTAAATCGTCATAAATGCATAAAACAGTTGCTGAACTAAACTCATTCGTCAATAATCATGCTTTTAAATGGAGGCATATCCACCAATATGCTTTCATTATCATCATTATCAACGGCTGTAGCAGCCGATTACGCAGACTTCTCGATCGTGGGCGTCACGGAGCCGGTACTTTTTATCTCTGGGATTCCGGCTGTATGTCTTGATGTCCAAGGGCTGGGTAACATTCTTGAAAAATGACTTTCTTAACGTCATTTGAGTTTTCTAATAGATTTAATAATATCTCTGACATCTGTTTTTTCTTTGATATAATGTGCTGTCTTGTGATATCTCCATGTGATGATGAGCATGATTCTATCTGTAGCTCGTCCCATGGTTCTTTTAGCAGGGCTCTATGGTTCAACTTCTCAGGTGATCATCAGGAGAACTCATTATATAAGACCTTTCTTTCCGGAAACTGATGGGATGAGTCATTCTTAAATGTACTGATAGAGCCTCTTGAAGCTAGCCCAGCCAGGTCAATTCTTCTTGGTCCCGGTTAGTAGTGGTCTATATTCTCTGCATTATCGATTTTTATCGTTGTGACTTTTTCAGAACATATTTGTTACTCTCGTACAAAATATCGATGTCCTTCCACTAACGATTTTCCGCAGTAAAAAAAAAAAAAAAAAAAAGAAAAAAGAAAAAAGTCTCCATCAAGTTAACCGTCGTCGCGTACATTCTGCAGTTTGAAGTATTTGCAGACTCTGTACTTCAGGCTCATAGTTTCTTTAAATTGTTATTAGTAAGTGTGCACAAAAATGTTTTGTTGTACAAATTCTTTGCCTGTACCAAATATAAGTGCGTACTGAATGCTTGTAAAAAAATTAACTTGATATAGGTCTGGTTAGTCACTCAATGGGCATCATGCGATGTGGGGTAGGATCAATTAAAAATGTTAAAAAGGGGTGATCAATGAATGAGTTACTTCTTCTGACTTTTTTGGCAGTGATAACTAAAAAGGTTTGCATCTTCGAAACTTACTCTAGAATGCTACCGGACTCTAACCAATGGATCGATTTAGGCAAAATTTACATTGCAAGTTAAACCCAACATTAAGAATTAAAAAGAAAAGTAGATGTTGAGATTCTCAACTTATTAGCTCCATTCTGTACACGTAATGCATATGGATGTAGCCAGCCAGACCAGGTTAGAAACTGAAGAAGCCTAGTTGACAATTTTGGTGACAGTTTTAATTGACAGGGTTTTTTTTTCAATTCTTTGAAAATAATTTCATCCCAGCAAATATGACGGCTTCGCATACTTTTGATATAACATTTATCATTGCATTCTACGAAGTAAAGTATGTGATTAAGATTTTATTCCATACTTTAAACCGATGTGACAATTGGAAATAAAACTAATAAAAGCGGATAGCTGAAAATCATTATGAATAAGTATCAACATCATCACAATAATCATAAGCGTCTTAAGGTATGCCATTGGGTTGAGACCTTCCCCTATTTCGTCAAATCTCTCTAACGTGAGCGACGTGGCATAAATCTCCTGAACCTGTCTGAATCATGTAATCCTCGTATTTTTTGCTAACTACAATTCCGCATATTATCTCTGGAGATCCATGTTGAAATGACCTGCGGTGGTTTCAGATTCTTACAACTGGGTCTGCCTTTTGCCATTCAATTTTTGTAATAGATTCCATAATTTTTCTTTTTTTAATATACTATGCAATCGTGTGATTTTATCATGTTAAGCATGGTTCTCTCGTGTTTTCATCGCATGGTTCTTAGTTTGAGGGCCAATGTTTGTTTGTAGTATTATTATTTTCTATGATTATGTAATTACAATTGGTGGAATTAGTGTCTATGCATGACGAATACCAGGGTGTTGTACTATAAATCATTCAGTACAGAAGGCATCATAGTGTCAAGTTTAAAGATTTTTCATTAGCAGTTCTCAGAGAATCTAAAGGAAAAAACAAAGGAAAAATCGAAGCCCGTAGATATTTCATCCAAGATTATGGATCTGAATGCAGATGTAAAATTCCAAAATTAGCAATCTCATATCTCAATATCGAATATATAAATTGGCAAGACTGAAGAGAAGTAACCCAATTATTGTATCCATTCGACGGACGGATTATTATTTTATATGTCTATTATAGTTAGCCGCTTCAAACATCGTAAAGTCAGACCCGGACATTAACCATCCAAATAGACATTTCCCCAGGTCGTATAATAATCAATTAGTATATTATCATGGTAACTGACTTTTGTGCGCTAGCTTAGGCACATTCGTACGGCTTAGAGGGAAATATGCTGATAGCGTCTTCAGAGATAACGCTGGGTTACAATACGTTAATGTTGCAATAAAGTAGGCATTGTTGTGTTACTGGCTACAGGTATACTCCGGTTAAAACAATCAATATACCCGGCACAAGATAAAATGCCTGAGGCTGGTTTGTGTATTCTTAGGAAAAGTGAGTTTTATCGCTCAGTTTCTGGTGCCAAGAAAGTAAGTATAGCTTATAATCCAAAAAGTGATAAACTGAATCAATCTATGATATTAATTTGCTTGGTCTCCGTTTTGTCTCAATAAACAATGGAATGACACCTGAAAAGCCCCTCAAGAGTGCATGCCTGGGTGAAGTGTATGGAAGTCCTTGGATAGCTAGTCGTAAGAATCACACTCTCAGGTTTTTGTTAAAGTATTCCAAAAGCAGTACGTCTGGCTTTGCTGCAGGAGTTGCCAGAATTGGGCATCAAACCGACTTCAGGGGACTCCACTCCCTGCTTTAGGAACTGGATTGTCCTTTTCTTAGACTGGTTGCCTTCCAAAAAACTAGAGAGTCTAATCTACTCTGCTTTTTTTAATGAATGGTTTGAAATTGATAACATAAGGGAAAGGTTAGGTAGTTTGATTAGAGGGTATGAAAAGAGGACTGAAAAGAAAGCTAGATAGTTTGATAAAGGGGAGAAAAGAAGAATAGAAAAGAAAGTTGACAGACATGGTTATGTTACTGACTATAAATATACTCTGGTTAAAGCAATCGATATATGTAGCATAGGAAAATGTCTGTAGTTGATTTGTGTATTATTAGAGAAGTGATGTTTATCACTCAGTACTCGGTGCCAAGGTGGTAAGTATAGTTCATTATCCAAGAGGGATAATTCAAAACGATAAAAATGATTGAGACTCGCCATTGCAGTCAGTAAATTGAACAGCCGTTGCGTCAAAATATCAGGTTATGTAAATCCCATCGATGAATAAATATGATCAGAATTAATTCTATTTATGTCATCACTGGCATTTTCTATTGGGAAACATTTAAAAGAGAGTATAAACATTTAGAAACGTCTAGATTCTAGAGAATCTCTGTTATTGATAGAAACGTCAAAATAAGTAGGGCCCCTAAAAGGTGAAAAAAAAAAGTTAAAAAAAAAACAAGCAGCTCTTATCGGGGTAAAGTGGATAAGTGATGTTAATTTTCAACACTATGGACAAAACTATCTGGCCAGGAGTATTAGAACAAACAAACACGTAAAAAACATGGATATGAAAAGAGAGAATATTTCACCTTTTCGGTGGCTACAACTATTCTTTGAAAATGGAAGATACCTAATGACAACGATTTCGCACTTCCAACCGAGATCGGTGTTCAAGCCCAGGGAAAGAAACCCGGGTTCCAGTTACTGACATTTGAACAAAAGCAGTCCTTCCCAACTACATCTTACCTGGATGTAGCTTGTATTAAAAGAAGGTATTCACGTCATAATTCAGCGAATGTCCGTCTGTATGTGACTTTGTAACGCAGGAAAAACACAACATATTTTCCATGAAACTATCTGTGTTTACTAATCAAACCCAAAGACTGTGGGTTTGATTTACAATGTCTGTATTATGATTAATCGGTCGCTTATTTTGTGTCTAGATGCGTTCACGTTTACTTAAAATTTCAATCTAACTGTAATTCAACAAAATGTCCCCCCGTTCGCCTGTCCGTCTTAAGGAGAGTGACGGCAACCTAATTTCCATTGTGCACGAATAGGATCATGAGTATCTCTTTCACGAATTAGATTTCGAATGGTTTTGCAGGTTTCTGGGCAAAACTGGTATTTACACAAAACATCTATATATAAAGGGTGAACATTTGATTTAAATGATACAGACAGCGAGTCACATCTGTTCTTATATTTACTGGCCCCTCACTTACGTGTCAACAGATAGGTATGTAATATCAATAAAGTAGATATGCAATACACACAATGCTCTACATAAATTGACAAACTTCATGTGTGACAAAGTATATAGTAAAGCACAGCAGAAGGAGAGGTCGTGTTTGATAAACAATGCTGGGGTGCCATGTTAATATAAATGGTTTGTTTTCAAAATCCCTGGAAGAGTTCCATGGTAAACAACTGATGAACGTTTTGGCCGTTGTACTCTACGGCCTTCATCAGGTATCATCTGGTAGGTGTGGGGTAGTAACGAACCGAACCCTTTATTTAACTGACGGGGGTATATAGACTGCACTCCCCTCTTAGCAGTAGTAGTATTTTCGAATTATTACTGTCTCACACTGGGATTGAACCGAAAACATGGACCCATAGCGTAGGGGATAGAGGAACAGACAGAATTACTGTAAGTAATCTAATGGTTCTAGGTTCAAATGAATGATGAAGGCTGTACAGTACAACAGCCGAAACGTTGGATGAGAAACAACCAAGATGAGGATAGTCTGAATAATAACAGAAATGATGAAGAGAAAATACGAGCACTGTACCATAATAACAAGGTATATGTATGACAGGGGAAAAACAATGAAGATTGACAGATATTGGAAAGTAAGTGACTGAAATGGCACAAAGAATGTTCGAAAAAGTTTTTTAATGTTCCGTGCTTGAAGTTGTAAATTTTTTTGTGTGTATATATACATATATATATATATATATATATATATATATATATATATATATATATATATATATATATATATATATATACATATATATATATATATATATATATATATATATATATATATATATATATATATATATGCACTAGAATAAAGGTTCTAGGGGGCTCTAGAGCCTTTAATTTGTGAATACTTATAAAATCTTACGTTTGGTCCACCGAGTATGCATTCCAAATTTGGTCTAGTTGTGCCAATGTTTAGAGGTTTTCTATAGAGTTACTGTCAAACAAATAGATAGCTGGTGTGATACCTATCACTTCTTGAATTCTCTGTATACCAGCTTATGTGTCTATATAACTCCATATATATATATATATATATATATATATATATATATATATATATATATATATATATATATATATATATATATATGTGTGTGTGTGTGTGTGTGTGTGCATGAATATTTATATACATATATATATGTGTGTGTGTGTATATATATATATAGAGAGAGAGAGATAGAGAGAGATAGAGGTATGTATAGAGAGAAAAAGAGAGAGGTGAAACAAATATTATTTGAAATCAATAGCCTATATAGGTAGAGATAGATCTTGTCAAGTAGAACAACTGTGAAGCTATTTCATCTCAATGGATATGACGTCTGAGCACCAACAACCAATCGATATTCTCTGAACCGCTCTTCAATGCTGAGAGGTGAAAAAAGTGGGACGCACAATACTAATACTTCTATCGCTTCCTCAAAAGTTGTCATTTGCGACATTTTTCAAGATTCTGCCCAATATTTGTTTTCCGATATTGTATACGCTGCTAATAGTTCTGTTGGGTTTGTTTTATTATTGGCATTGATTTTTTGTTTTGCTTCTTTTTCTTAGTTCTTTGTTTCTTTTTTTTTCTCTCTCGTTTCGTCCTTTTATTCTTCCTTTCTTCCTTTTTTTAATCTTTTCTCGTTGTTTCCTCCCGTCATAGTTTCTTTCTGTCATTTCTCCTTTCCTTCCTTTGATTATTTCTTTCTTTCTGTCTTTTCTTTTGCTGCTTTATTCATTTGTTTTCTCATTCATTTTCCTCTTTCAGCCTATCTCTCTTTCTTTGTTTTTCCTTTCCTTTTTCTTTCTTCCTTCCTATTTTCATTGCTAATTTCTTTCTTCCATTTTTACTTCTTTTTTTCCAGTCTTTCTTGTCCTTTTCTTTTTCCTTTTTCTGTTCCTTTTTGTTTTCTCCCTTTCTTCACTTCTTTTGTTCGTCCTTTATTCCTTTTGGTTTTTCTTCTTTTTTCGCTCTCTCTACTCGTCTCTCTAACTTGCTTTCTCTCCTGTCTTTTTCTTCCTGTTTTTTGTTTTTTGTTTACGTACATAAACGTGTGTATTTCATCGAATGTGATTGAGAAGCTTACCTACACAATTACACATTTTTTAACCTTTTGAAATACGGCACAGTATTTTACAGTGTGAATGTCGGATGCTTCTGGTAATTATTTCATGTGAAACAGTTGGTGCTTCGAACTAATGATGACATCTTTTGTGAGTCGTTATGGCTCATCATCGATGCAGGATTACTGAAGATTCTCTTCAATGGGGCTGCATCAGGACCAACGATTTTGAACCCGGTAACCGGATTTTTCGATTTAACGAATAGCGTATTTTTTGTAATGCGCATAGCACCATACATTCTTTAATTCATGGTGGGGGGATGCTCGAATGAAAACCACATCGATTTATGTTCCTTTTCTTCTCTCCTTTCTTTCAATTCGTGTCTCAAGCAAAAATATTTGAAAGATCATTGTTTTGAGGAATAAAAATATATCATTAGTATTGCATCATGTTTTATTTAAAAGAAATGTTAATTCGGCAACACTCTTGCTTGGTCCAAATAAACAGCGCATTGACCATGTCAAACGAAATATGTTAACATACATTAGAATTGGTTCTTAGAAGGTGTGTCTTATTGGACAAAATCCATTACATACCTTTTCCACCACTGTTTCCTATAAAGCAGTGTACATATATACGATTGTCTGGTGATGAAAAAGATGTTGTTAGAAGCTTTTACGAGATTTCATTATCTGAAATTAATAATGCAGTGATATTGCGGGTGTGCATATTCAATGTTTAAAGTAAAGAAAATTTGTTCGACGCTGCTGCATCGTATCAGGTTGAAAGCCACTGTAGTTTTTTATGACTCTAGATATATTGACATTATGTCTAGTTATGGGTTCCAATATCTCCCCCCGTATACCATAACTGCATGACTGAGGTTATCAGGTCATCAGTCTGGAACCTTCCTCTTAATATTCATTGTTTAACGGAGTCATGTTCCATTCCCCTCCATACGTGGTTTAGACTTGTCAGTCTACTCACAGGTACTTGCATGTTTAGTGGAAAGGTTGGTTTCTCCAATCAAGTTCATTTGATATCTACGTTTGACAAATATATATTTATTGATACACATAGCTACAACCATCTTTATCTATCATGTCACGCCGAAGACCACACGTACGGTGGAAAGAAAAGGATAGAAGCACGTAGATAGTGACTGTGGTAGATAGCCAACCTCAACCGTCACGGTTATCTTAAATCCACTGTAAAGATAAGCTAAAGATGGGGAAAAAATTATTTTGTTTAAGAGTAACATATCGAGTTTACAAAAATTTGAATAATTGAAGCGAACGAAGGCGAAATTTGAGGAAGAGAAGGAGAGAACAGTGAGATGAGAGAATGACAAAAGAGGAAGGAATAAAAAAATGAATGATGAAGGGAAACAGGAAGAAAGACACGATCATATCGTAAAATAATGTTAGATAAGCGGTCATAGATCGAGTGGTACATAAAACACATACCTTTTCATCGATTGAAATTTTCTCTTTAAAACCGTTCGATTTTCACGGGTATTGCCGGTATTTTGGTATAAAATTTGACATCTCATTTCCTACCTCGGTATTTGAGTATATACGACAAAGCCATGAATTACACTCAACGAAAGGTCGATCAGTCATGTAATATTGACAAAACAAGAACAATAAGTTCAACGATAAGTCCACCATCCTTACGTCCATATCAGTGTTTTGCGATTTCAAAAGAATTCTGAACGAAGAATTATTGGCATTGCTATATATGGAAGTAGCAGCGGAGGCTGAGGAGCAGAAGTTATGGTGTGTCAGCAAGAAATTTTATAATTGGAAAAACAATTAATAAATTCAAATTAGATTAGCGTATAATTCATATTTTTTCTAAAGTCTCAGCGTGTGGTAATTTTTTGGTAAATGGGATTCAAATGGGTATTTATACGATTTTAGCTATAAAGTGACCTGGATATTGAAAGGTTCAACCGATTTTAGCTGTTGTTGAAGATACTTGTTGTTGTAAATAACAAACAGTAATTGATAACTTTGTAAAGAAGAAACATCGTCTATTAATCGGAAGGGCATTTTTTTTTTTTAGTAATCTATGCAATACATTGGCCTGTCTGTCTCTCTGGCTATATGTGTATTCATGCATCTTGCAAACAGGAAATCCCAGTGAGGCTAGTGGGGTAAAAATTTAAACATCCACTCCTTAATTATATGTAGGAATTACAGTTTTTTTTAAATATAATTTTTGTCCTCTTCCTAGCAAATCTGATTCGATTCTCAAGTTTGTATCTTGTTCAATTCATGCTTATGTGTCGAAAATTCAGATTTCTCCCAGTGATCACTGCCCAACAAACAATGAGAGATAAAAAAACTTATTTATTGATCATGCACGCAGCGGTCAATTGAGAACACTCTAAGCTGTCTGATTAAGGCGGTGCACTGCCAAAGGGATTGTCATAAAATCTTGTAATAATTAAGTCCTGGCCTCGGTCTGCCTTGAGACTTGCAAAAGTCGCTAAGCTGACGCATGCAAAGGCCGTAGGGACTTCAAAACCAGCCGTACATCCTCCAAAGGAAGGGATCTTGAGGATGGACGTTTTATCTTATCCACGGCTTCACAAGCCCATCAAAAATCCTTTAAATCAACCCCATTAATTACATCCATAGGGAACATAGTTCCTACTCTCTCTATTTCTAGCCTCTCGAGACGTTGGTCGACGGTGTTGGACTTTCCCAGTTTCGTTATTTTACCCCTGAATGGGGAGGGAGAAGTACATTAATGGGAAAGGGTTGAAGATTTTTTCAATTAGAGTTTGAATTCAGCAAACCGATTCGATTCCGTTGTAAATAACCATTCGGCCACCCGCATCTCCAACAGACTGACACATTTTAACCTAATTAAGAAACTTCAGAGACGATGATTCTACAGAAATCGATTTTGTTTTTCCATTTAGCAAGAAATTCAAACTAGTGGAAAATTTACTTATATCACACCGGGTTTGATAAATCTTATTAGACACTGTTTACCAGAACTGTCACCAGAACTGTAATCATGGGTCTCCTCCAGATTGATCTGGCTATTAATGTATGTATGTATGTATGTATGTATGTATGTATGTATGTATGTATGTATGTCTTATACAGTTTGGACCAATGAATCAATAATCTCTAGAAAAAAACTTTCTCTCAATTCACCCTCAAAATATTTGTTCTAGCGTTAGGTTCATTATGTATGGGAGTTTTTACTTTATCAGTCTTCATATTTGAGTTTGCTTCTCCACCCCCCTGAGATGGGGGATGTAACTTATCTATTGATCACGTGCTTTTCCTAATTTCTCAGATTTCTCACCCCCAACACGAATGTTGGCAAAAGACGTTGGTCTCAAGACGGTTTCTATTGAGTGACTCCAGACCAACACCGATCTCATGTGCAAGTTCCTGAGATGATCTAATTCTGGACTTGATCAGAACCATAGCTACATAGAAATTTTGTATGTTCATACCCATATACAATAAAATTGAACGAATTTCCAGTCAAGTCGCATTCACGTAGTTGGTCTGATATGCGAACACGGAACAATCTCTGAGAAAAAAAAGTTCTACAAAAAAGTATTAAAATCTCCAAGAGTTACTTTTATTGGATCAAAAAAAATATCATTCTATAAAGTCGATAAAATTATAAAATAAAAGGTGGAAAGACAGAAAAAAGCCCTCAACTGCATAAGGGACTGAATTCTAGAAAAAAAACATGAAAAATATTGTAAGAAAAAATCCTAGTCTTGACCAAAATTTAAACTCACAAGAGTCACTTCTTTCATCACTCTGCCTACATACTCTCATGAAAATTGTCTGGAAAGAGACTAACTCTTCAACTTACTTGCTTAGCTTACAAGGTTTATAGGAACTTCACAAGAGCCCAATAAATCCTATTTTACAGGAACATGATCCCTACTAGCTTCCGAAAGCTGAAAAATGGGGTGGGGGTCGATGCGTCAATGTCTCTCCCAAGGTCATGTGTGAGTCTCAGCTGGAGTTTGAACTCGACCCATCGATTCCATTCGCGATGCTTCTAACCGTTGGGTCAATGGCACCGCCACCAACGTAAACATTTAAATCTAATTAAGAAACCTCTGAGACAGTGAAGATTCTACTAGAATCGATTTTGCTTTTCCGTTCCCCAAGAAATGTACTTACATTGCAAAGGTTTTGATTTTTTATATCAGAACATGCTAAGCCAAACTATCAACGTAGTTTTCAGTTTTCAAGTTGGTCTGGCTGACTGACTGGCTCTGTATGTATGTATGTATGTAGGTATTACACCTATACGCTGCCGCAATAAAGCTTGGGGGGGGGTAAATAGTTCAACATCTACTCATTATCTCAAGAAGAAAAAAGTTTTTTTTCTGTTTTTATTAAAAATTCATCCCCTGAATATATATATTTTTAGCGGGGGGTTCAGTATGTATATATGTATGTTTCTGCCAAATCGGTCTCTTTGTTTATTTCCTTTAGTTTTTCGAAAAACTGTCGTGTTAGTAATCACTGTTCATCATGCAACAGCATGAACTTATTTATTTATCACCTGTTTTTCCATTGTTTTAATTGCTCGCCCCAACAAGAGTTTTACCCATATACGTTAGTCTGAAGACAGTTTCTGTTGAGTGATAAACCAGACCTTTGAAAAAAAATTCGGTACAAGTATATCAATGATATATTCATGAAAGAAATAATTACTATTTTATCTCCAGACAAATGCTGGTATCGTGTGCAAGTTCCTTATATTATCTCATTCTGAACTTGATCAGAACCATAATTACGTAGAAATGTTGTCAATTCATCCCTACGAACGATAAAGCTAAGCCATTTTTTTCAGTCAACACGCATTTACTTTGTAAGGCTGATATGCAATACAAACATTACCCAGTTGCACAATCGTTGAGTTATTGCACTGAGTATTTATCATGATACATTTTTGGCTTGCAATGTCAGCTTTGGTAGTTTAATGCTGGTACGTTTGCCCCACATGCAGGAGGTCCTGGGTTCGATTCTTTATATGAGCTAGGAGTACGGAAAACTCACCGTTATGAAAAATTCTACCCGTACTCCCGGCAGTGGATTGATAACAGTCTAAACTGGATGAATAGGCTGACACGCGCACTGTCGAAAGAAATGGTCACAACAACTCGTAAAAATAAAGTCCTTATATCACCAAAGTTTGAGACTTGAAAGGGTCATCTGTCTGGCACATGGAAAGGAAACCGGGACTTTGTCATAGGCCTTATATACTCCGACGGGAGATGTCTCTTGAGCCACAGACGTTTTATCTTATTTCCTACTCACTAAGCTCATCGAGGCTTCACCAGAGCTCCGTTAAAAATACGTTAACATAATCCAAACACCGTCCATATTCTTGCTTTTCAAGGGGTTTGATGTTCCTGGTTTCGCTATTTTACCACTCAGCGGATAGGAATAAGAAGGATTCTTTCATGCCTTACCAGAGGGGATTTGTGTATATTTGCCAAAGTTGGCTGATACCATTCGTAATACTTCCAACCGTTTGACCACCAGCACCTCGACCAATATAGACATTTTAACCTGATTAAGTGACTTAAGAGACTGGAGATTCTACGCAAATTGATTTTATTTTTCCATTTCCCGAGAAATTCAACCTCCAAGAAAATATCATACTGGGTTTATTAAATCTTTCTTTTTTGCGAGAATCGGCGCAAAAATATAGATAGAATGAAGAAATAATTACAATTTTATCTCCAGACAAACGTCGCTATCCTGTGTAAGTTTTTTATATCATCTAATTCTGAACCTGCTCAGAAACCATAATTGCGTAGAAATGTTGCAAATTGATAGTTACCCACGATAAACTTAAGCCAATTTTCAATCAAGACGCATTTACTCAGTATGTTTGATATGCAATGCATTCATCCGTCTACTTGAACAATCGAAGGTTATTTCACGTGAGCGCTCATTATCATACACTTCCGGCTAGATGTGTCCGCTCGGATAATGTAATGGTTAGCACGCCTGACACAAACACTTCTAATGCCACAGTATGAGCGAAGAGCAAGTAAATCTATTCATTTGAACAAACTTTTGATTACTCAGCTGCTGTATGATTAGAGTGGGGCTCTGTCAAGGGGATAGGAATTAATAAATTCTTGGTTTCAAATAGTCTTGAAACTTGCAGGGATCACTTAGCTGACGAATAAAAAGAAAGCTGAGAGTTCGTCAGGAGTTGTCTCTCAGAATTTACCTAACTTCAGTCGTGTTAAGCCGATCGGGGATTAATCCGTTACTTATATGATCCAGATAAAATAGGGTTGAACCAGGAATTAATTAGAACTAAACATATTTCGTACAGTTGGAAGGCTGGAAATATAAGTATGTAATTGGTGTATAAATATTGTCTGTGTATCTGTAGATGTATACATATATGACATTTGTGTATGTGGTGTACGTATGTGGTTATGTGAATATGTAGCGTATGTTTGTAGTTAGGATGTGCATATGTACATATGTGGAATGTATGTATGTGGTATCTTTGTGCCAGTGCTTGTGTTATATATATGTAGTTGGTCTATGTGTATATGCATATGTTTATGTGCATGTGCGTATTTTTTTGTATTTTTTCAACATATAAGTATACTTGATCATACATTTATATACATAAACAGAAACACATTTACATTGTGGCTGAATTTACTGCGGTGGACTTCACCGTATTGGGAAATACCTTTGGTGAAATTTGCATTAAGGAATTTACTCCGAATGAATTTAATGCAGGGTTGAGGGTACCAGTCATCGTATTCTCTTCTCTCGATGATATGATGCCAATTGCATGGAGGCTTTCCGCTCCTGGCCTTGGGATATGCGTTGTCAGCTGACCACTGAGTGAATAAACAAGCTAGGTTCTCATTTGGGACATCTACAATAGTTTTCCACTACAGAATATTTATAGCGTGTGATTCCATTCGATTTAATACTAAATTCAAATATGATCAATTCTATAATCAACCATTTTGTGCCAAACATGTGATCGAACTCCACCCCAAGCCAAAACAAAATGAGAGATTATGACGATCTCTGGTGAGGTGCATCGATAATCTGTCCAAACTAGATTATCTCAACTGTGGTTCGTTTAGGGATTTAATAGATCTTCTGATATCAAGGTACCCAGTCTAATTCTTGTTCAGTACTCTTAATCTCTTCCTTACTGGGATAGCCGTCACAATCAAATATTGATGTTCTTATTCCTACAGATGTGTCTTTACCAACCTCAGTAACATTTTTTCAGTTCCATATTCTGCACTTTCTCTCGTATTCTCATACCAGTCATTGCTCAAATAATTGGAAATTCTGATGGAGCAAACTATGTCTGATTTCCGCCAATTTCTATAAAAATTTGAATTGCTATATCTCAGCCGTATTCTTATACACTTTGGTGCTTAAACTTTGCCTCAGATTTAAGCTATTCACACACACTATATTTCGAATCTCAGATACTATTTGTCTACGTGGAGTAGCCGTCAATGACCTCCTTCCGGTAGCAACATCTTTCTGACTTTTGGTAACAAGCTTCACTGCTATAAGACCATTGCAATCTAGCACTCTCATCATTGCAACTTTGGTCCATCAATGATTTCGTTGAGAACGCGCATTAGGAAACTTTTCACGAATAGAATGAGTTGCAACCACACAGACTTACTTTTACTTGGACGTACTTTGTCTTTAAAGTGATGTAGACAATAGATGGAGCATTTTTTCCAATCTAAACAGATCTTGTTACACCCTCTTTCACTTCATTTCTACTGCTTCCTTGGATGATAGTCGTGCTCTTTCTCTTCATGTCGTTGTATACACTCTTCTGACTAACATAATAAATCCTCACACGGCTGCAAATGGCTTGGGCTTTAAACTGGTACTTGTTCAAGCAGCTATCGTTCACTTTCCTCGCCTAACTCACTAAAGTCTAAATGCTTTTACCAGCTTCCAGTAAATCTTCTAATTTAGTCTCGATCCTCGCATATCACTCAGCATAGCGTGTCCGTCAAATGCAGTTCTGTGTCCAGGTCCTCATGTGGCTCCCCAAAGGAGCAGGTCCTCTCCATATCTGCCATTTTCATTCAATATCTTCCATATGCCTTTTCTTATCTATCTTTTAAGGTCTATATTTACCCGATGTGCATATCTACGCCGGATTGAATATTCATGGAGACGTCATATTCCCCGAATGCACTAAGGATGTCCTTGTAACATTCATCGATTTTGGAGAGAAACACTGCTGCAGTAAAGCATCAAACCAGGAGAAAACAATATGATGGCATGTGAGTGTGTATGCATATGAAACAAAAAATGCAAAGAGCAAATCAAAACTTCCGAGCAAGTAACAAAATGACTGAATTCTCAGTATTATTGCTGTGTAATTTTGTATGACGTATAAGTTTACAACCCTAGGAAGAATACGTTTGTGGTATCCTCTTTACAAGCATTTTTTTGTTTAACCAAGAAAAATGATTTTAGTTTTCGCCCGATAAAACTGTTGATCTGCTTATGGGAAACTCGAAAACACGGCTTTCCTTACCAATTTTCTAGAGACAACAATTTAGATTCAGACTTGAGACTTTCCAAACACTTGTTATCCGAGATGTTGACCTCAACCAAATAAATGTTTATATTGTAAAATAATCATTGTTTTATTTTTACAGTAAAAACATCCCTGACTTTATATATAACCATTTTCCCTTTTCTCTCATTCATACAATACATGCTTATATATATATATCATTACTGTCCACACGATATTCAAAAAAGTTTCTAATGAATTTCTATAGAAATCTGTGGAGGGGTGGACAATAGCCCACAGGAGAACTACTGATATTTTGGAGTGGATCTATCCCAAATTATCTCTTAACTTTGTTGTTACATGTCTAAACCTCATATTATCGCGATGATTATAAATTTGTCTCTTGGAATTCACTATCAATTTTTACAATATTTTGTGAAAGTGTGCACAGTAGGCTATGAAAGGTCTGATCAAAGTTTGGAGCTGATCACTGGATAGATATAGCCTGCAGGTCACGGTTATATGTCAATGACATAGTTTTGTCAATTTTTTGCTATCTGCATGATATTTCCGAATGTTCTCGATGATTTCAATGATAATTTGTGGTGTGTTCAACAATAGACTACGTAAGAAGCCGTTACATTTTACAGCAGATCTATGTACAGTTATCAAGATACGTTGTTATTTCATTTACAAACCTCATCGTATCTCCTAAATTCCATGTCTGTAAACACGATGTCTCCAAATATAATGGATTGGAGTCTATGGAATTAAAAGGGACGGGTGAACGAAGGGGTAGCTGGAGATTGTGAAATTTTAAGATGGATCCAGGAATTTCATTTCTAGTCCACAGATATTTTCCTTTTTTTTTTGTTTTTTTTCCGCTTTTGCATTTGTACTCTCATGACCCTCCACACGATATCTGAAAATGTTATCAGTGAATTTCAAGTACAATTTCTTGAAGTGTGGACAATATATTACGGAGAAACTTGGAGTGGATCCATCAATTATTTTCTCTCCTGTGGGGTAGAATTTACATATCCTAATATACATAGAATGAGCTGTCCAAATGTACCAAGTATGTTTAGTGTCTCATTAATTCCAGTTGGCAACAATTTTAGCCTAATTACCCGGGCCTAATACATTTCATGTACATGATCCTTACTCTTTCCATTTTCATCTTCTCACTGCACTGATCAAGGGGGGTGGGGGATGGAACTCATTTACTATTTCCCCCTAAAGTGAGAAGGGAAAAGAGATGAATTCATACATTTCTCGAGGGCATTGATTCGAAGTGAGAGAAAGTTGTATCTGCCCAAGTTTTCCATTGTTTCGTTTTTTTGTTTTGCTAACTGCTTGGCCAATGGAACCTTCACCAACATACACATTTCAACCAAATTAGGAAACCCCAGAGACAGTAAATAGTCCATGGAAATGGATTTCCATATTCCTTATCCGAACAAATTCAAACTCATGCACAATTTATTTACATCACACAGGTTGAGATTGAAGTTTTTTTTTCAGGAATTGGTATAAGTATTTAGATTATATAGACGGAAGAAATAATAACCATTTTATCTCCAGACAAATGCTGGCATCGTTCCTTATATTATTTCCTTCTGAACCTGATCAAAACCATTATTACGTAGAAATATTGTTCATACCTATTGACGAAAAACTTAAACCATTTTTTTATCAATCAGGACGCAATTACTCAAGTTTGATATCTAGTAAAGTATATATACAATACAGACATCTACCCATTCGTAAAATAATCGGTCTTGCAGGGCTATTTCACGTGAGTATTCATCATTACTGGATTGTTGTGTCCGCCCAGATGCAGTAATGATTTGTCCGGCTATCTTACACCACCGGGTTCGATTCTTGGTACAAGCAGAGAGTATGAAAAACTCTTCATTAGGACAACTGTTCTTGTGGGCTCATCAGCTAATTTAGTACACTTTCAGCTAGGAAATCAGGGTGGCATGCTGCCTATGAGATTGTCATAAGGATTTGTAATAATAAAATCCTGGTTTTGACGTGAATTAAAACTTGCTACGATCGCTAAGCACATGGAAGGGGAGGGATCCAAGTCTTTTCAGGAAACTAAGTATAGAACCAATGGTAGTTGTCTCTTTAAAGACAGATGTTTTTATCTCAACCCCCAGCTTGCAAATTGCCAAGCCCACCGAAGCTTCAGCACAACCATACCAATTGTATTCATGATCCCTCTCTATCCGTCTCAAGCCTCATAGGGTGTTCTAGAGGGATTGCACTTTCCTTGTTTTGCCGTTTTTCTAATAGCTTAGGAGGCGGGGGGTAGCATTCATGCATTCAGATGTATTAGTGTATCCCCGACCAAGTTTGAACTCAGAACGCCGATGCCATTTGCAATATTTCAAACCGTTTAACCATCAGCACCTCCACTGACTCACACATTTTAATATGATTAAGTAACTTAAGAGACGGTGAAGATCCTACGCAAATTGATTATGTTTCCAAAGAATTTCAAACTAGAAGAAAATATACTTGCATCATTCCGGGTTTAATAAATCTCATTTTTTTTTCAGGAATCAGCAGGAGAATATAGATAGAATGAAAGGGAATAATTACCATTCTATCTCCAGACAAATGCAGTTATTGTATGAACGTTCGTGACATTATCTTATTCCGAAATTGATCAGAAACATAATTCGGTAAAGCTCTAGCAAAATCACACCTACGAACGATAAACTTAAGCCATTTTCAATCAAGACGCATTTGATGAGTAACTTGGAGATACGATACCGACAGAATCATTTATTCACTAGATTCTATGATTAAATATTGAGAACAATACCATCCTATCGCAGTTACGCAAGCGATTGATCGTGAATATGATCTCCATTTGATATCAAAATGAATTAGAAACTGTCAACCAAAACTGTCCCAAAAACTGTCAACGTAGTTTTTCTCGGTTTCTGAGCTAGTCTAGCTGACTATGCATGTACGTATCATACAAACAGGCCACACTGATAGATTCAGAGGATTATAAAATCAACAAGAATTACTCCTTTTAATGTCTGCGACTTATTTTTTTTTCACAATACCTGAGTAAATACTAATTTTTAACTGGGATGTAGTTTGCAATGTAAGTTTATGCTTGATTGATAATGTATTTTGCCTCTGCCTTAATTTGAAAATTCCTACTTTTTTCAGTGATCGTTTCCCAAGCAAAAGGCTATAGAAATATATCAATAATTGATCACCCCTTTTTCCAATAGTTTAATTTATCCCCTACCCCACCCAGGCATGCTGTCAAAAGTCGTCGGATACATGACAGTTTTTATTGCCTGACTAACCAGACCTGTTTTATAGACTCTTTACAAAAGGGTTTTATTCTCTCACACCTCGTCTATTCTTCCGATGCTGATGGAACTTCTGTTGAGAATACGTGATAAAGTTCGCCAGCAGAAAAACAAGCACCTTTACAGCAGACAATGTATCAACTGAATAATTAAACAAGTCATTACGAGTAGAAGTGGTCGAGTATCACATTAATATTTCAGGATAAAACTGTGATTAGACACCCTTGCTTACAACAAGCGCAAAAACACGAGTGAACAGAGAAAACAACGGGAAATCTAATCAAAATCTAACAGCTATAACTCGAATAAGAACTATATGATACACTGCGCACGCGCACAAACACACACACACACACACACATATATATATATATATATATATATATATATATATATATGCAGAAACATATATGAACATATATATGTCTGTAGAGATGCTAACACACACACACACACATACATATATGAATATCTTTATCATCATCGACGGTTTTAAGCAAACAGCTTGACAAAGGTCGTTCCCATTTCCCTCCATGATGAGCATGATTGCAGTAACCTCTGTTCTACGGACAAACTTTTCTATCCTATATCTTGCGGCTGATATTTTGCTAGTGCGTTTATTGCATCGAAATCAGCCAGCTTTTTTCGCCTTCGGTTGTCCATTTTTGCGTTATGTGGCCTATCCATGTCCATTTTTGTCGCCCAATCCTACTTGAATAAATATCACGAAAAATTAGATATAGCAACGACGGATAATTACAAAGACATTTAGTAAAAACTATATTTCACTTGGCTCCGTTGTCACCTAGTAGCAAATCAAGCGGCTCAAAATCGCTTAAATAGATGAGCATTGTGCGGGAATCAAACCTGTGTCCACCATAAAGCCACCTACTGGCGACTCTACTTTTACAAATTGGGCTCATTTTTTAAGAGCTGATATATATATATATATATATATATATATATATATATATATATATATATATATATATATATATATATATGTATCATCCACAGCTGTTTTGTATTACAACTCTATATGGCTAAAGACTATCCATCTTCTCATCCAGTACCACAAGGTAGGATCGAAACCTTCATTTTAGACCAAGAGGCTGGCATCTTACCTCTGCCCTACACACATGCAGAACCGGATGGTCAATAGGTTTGAATTTGACCGATATATTTCTTTATGCAGAATTCCCCATCTATCGGAGTGCTATATTCCTAAGTTGGAATATATATATATATATATATATATATATATATATATATATATATATATATATATATATATATATATATATATATATATATACTTGCGTATGTGTATCTCCGTGCACGTGTGTAAGTATGATAGAAGCTATGGCTTACCAATGCGAAACGCAGAAATCACACAAAAGAATTACAAATGGCACATAAACAATGGAATGAGATATGGGAAAAAGATCAACATAAATCAGGGAAAACACTCGAGTGAGCAACAAAAATGGAGATTGGTTGGAAACTTAGTAAGAACAGACAGAGCAAAAGATCTGTTGGTGCCAATAAGACAGTAGAGAAAGCCTGGGAACGAGATGATGGGGTGTAATAGGAAGGAATGCCTTATGATACATGGCAAAGGTTAGTAAATTCAAACACTTGACTTATACTATCTGGTAACTCATCCAAACAACTCAAGGTTTTGAAATATAATAGCCTTACTATTTCATATAAATATACATCGCAGATATATGCGTAGTATATATTTTGATTGATGTATGCAAACGTGTGTATGTGAAAATATACAAAAGTAGTGATTAGCAATATACGAAAAAATCATAATGTGCGTGTGTGGGTGAGTGTGTAAGTACGTGTGTAGGGGGAATTGAAATTGAAAGTACTTATCGAATGTATTTATGTGTGTGTAGTCAATTTGCAAATATAATATCCACCTCATACTTATCTTTATCGAAATAAAATTTACTTTCTGTCAAAAGCAATTACTTTTTAGTGTCAATATCTTTCGATAAAATAAGTTTATAGTAAAGGAGAAAAATTTACGAAAGACTTTTTTCTCATATCTACATTATAAAAGTTTCTGATTAGTTTTGTCTCTCTATATATGTTAGTTACTTTTATCTTACATGTATGCTATGTACATATCATATAAGTAATATTATCATAATATATAATGCTTGTGTATATACATGTAGATAGATAGACATTTATTTTCTTTATATTTACATAGCTATTATATTCTGTACGATGCATATTTTTTTACAAGATTATCACGATTTTCTATTATCAGGTTTTCAAAAGAAATCTTCTCGATAAGTTTTTAATACGATATTTGCAACCTATTCTCGAAGAACCATTGATTAAAATATTGCACAATGATCGATAGTTTTTGTTTTGATTTTTGTAGAATAATCAAATAATTCTATTATTGAAAAAATCATTTATTCATTTGCGAAAAAGAGAAAACAGAATACAATCATGATAATTATTAAAAGAAAAAACAACACTTCAGTAACATTCGTAATAATTTAAATGACGTTGAGGAAAGTGAATGTATTTCTGGGAAAACACTCAAATACAGTAGGGACAATAAGTGTTCATACGGTATGAAAAAGTGAACGTTTCATCCCAAGACTTCATACATGATCTGCTGAGTTCAAATTTGGTGACAACTATGATTAAACGTAGACAATGATTCACACACAAAACTATTAACACGGTTGATATGACTTATTATAGATTGAATAAATATTTTAATATAATGCGACGAACAATTAGAGATCATTAATCCATCGTGGATCCATTTTGTCCAAAGATATTTGACAAAAGTCGATGGTACTTACCCATATACTTTTGGCTAAATTCAACGGACATTTCACACATTCGTCTCCACTGATCGTCTCTAATTCCATTGTTGTAATTTCTTCTCCTGGCATCCATTTTTTATTTCACAACACAAAATGACAATAGAATCTTGATCAAGTGATTGCAAAAGCCTTGACCGAACACTGACATTTACCTTTCCCAACCAATGAGTCATCAGCTTGACTTATGTTTTGGATCATCAATATCTTATTTTCTCTCACATGGAGATTTTTAGCCAAACAATTCAGATTACCCTTCCAGTTATCCCCGGTAGTTCTCTCTTTTCATGTTCCTTCTGATCCCGACAATTTGACCTTAAGTTTTCGCACTTGAACATCCCATGAAACGCTGCCGAGAAATCTACTCTGAGAAATAAATTTCTTCAATTTTTGCCATGCGTATTGCTTGCTCAAATGAGTTGAATATCCCAAATTCATCGCCTCAGACCATAAGACTGTATCAAAAAATGATTTATCTTTGTTTAGATACTCTTTAATAAAACCCAAGCTTTCTGTCAAGTGTTAGGGGCAATAAATGAGTTTTCTTCGATTCACGACCTTTCAGAGATATATCCTTTGCCTTACTTGGGCTAAAATTTACGCCTTATGATTTCAGACTATGAGTCACATCTTCCAGTGCCTTCCAAGGAGATTCACTTGCGAATGAAACCTTACAAGAACGACCAATACACAAGTCATCTTGAATTTCATTATTGTACCATTGACTTAGCCACATTCAGATACTCAGGAATCTTGTCATATCTATCAACTAACTTGTGTTTATAATAAGAAATATATGTATTAATAATATTACATTTGAAGACAAGGTTCGACAATGAAATGTTGAATGTTGCGTGAAATATCGATTAATTTCTATGAGTGCGTAGCTCTATGAAAATAGAAATTAAACTATATACAAATATTCACCA
>OY735202.1:3480372-3485372 GCA_963457665.1 Thysanoteuthis rhombus
AGACGTGTTTATGTTATATTTGCACTTATGTCTTTTGGCGTAAATTTATTATTTCTTTCTCAAGCCATGGATAAATAGTTAAGCAAACTGGGCTCCCAAGTTTGGGAACCGACAAGTCTCATACTTCGACAGACTTGCCACACTCAAGATGAATCTATGGCTCTCTTGATCTGGCTGATACTTTATATAAACACGCCTGAAGTCAGACCATGGATGCATCAGTCTGATATTTAGTTCCTTTGACCCCCCTCTATAGAAGCCCATTCCTTCCAGAGACCCTATCTTTAAAATCCCTCCCCTCTGAATGCACCTTTATCTAACACTAATATGGTTGTAAAAAGAATTCCATTTATGCGTTTGTGTTCTGACGTAATATACTGGAATATCACTTAACATCAGATTCACGGAAGGAGAGAATGTATCGTGGAGATACTCTGCGGTGTTGTCTGTATCGATTTGTCAGTCAGAGAGTCAGTCAGTCACAGTGATTGCTGCTGTAGATTCTAGCACATCATAGACAATTTGGTTAGTGCACTACATGAATATAAATATTGGAATATGTCATAGAATAGAAACGTTCAAATATTTTACTGAAATAAAAATATATCTCTAGAAAAATGATAGTGTCAAATATATGTAATAAGCATTGGAGGTGGCCCACGAGATATGTTACAAAAACTATTCTGTCTCCAGCCCTGTTACTCTACCTGTTAATCTGAGTGTGGTTCGAGAAAATCGTAAATGTCTACGAAGGAAAAAAAAAGCAACGCTTGTCCTCGGCATCTGACAAGTCTTCCGGCGAAATAATACCGAAGGAAAATATCCCAATATAAAGTGGTTAAAATAGAATCAGATGCAATATAAGATATGATTCAGTTGTAACAATCCATGTTTTCAAAATAAATTAGCAAGGAGAGAACAGGTAAAAATCTTCACGAATTTTGGTGCGAGTTTTTGCAGTTTGCCCATAACTTGGATATAACCATAAAATTTACAAAAATCACCGCGAACAATTTTGCATCGACCTGTGTTGACTTTTGCGCAAACTCCAAAAAGTTAATAACCGATAAGCATCTCAACTACTGATAGCCCAAGATTATTCCGGTCGTTATTTTGGCTTTTAAAGGTAATGGTATGGTAGAAAATCACTTTTTAAAGCATTAAAAATTATCATTGTTCGGGATTTGAAATACATCTGGTCTCAATAAATACGTATACTATGATGATCACATATTTTGATATACTTCAAGCTCGTCTATACAAATTACATATATTTGAAGAGCTGAATTAGGCCCTTATATTATTGTTTGGGCAGCCTCACTCATGCCTGGAGAGATGCGATCCAATTTTTGTTACTCATCCACAGAGCCATGTTGATAAGTAGTTCTTATTGGGCTGAAACATTGACCTGTGATGCCCGAGGAGTGAATGACAGTACTATTTCAACCACTATCCTAATCCTACAATTGTTACCTTTCCCGTTTAAAAATGGCCTCTGTTCCAGTTGCAGAATAACACTGATGACGAACTAAGCATGACTCTAACCCTAAAAATAACAACTTCAGCCCTAACCCTCAAAATACTTGCTCTTAGCCTCATCCTTTGGAACGACGGCGATTTTTAAACGTAAAAGTTAACAAATCCTGTGACTGTGACTCTTAAACTCAATCTCAGTTAATCCCATGTTTCATAAGACATGAGACAATGATTTCATCTCCATTTCTCGGACGATCCATGAATACCGGAGTGCTAGCCAAACTCCCAATAATGAATCTCCTTACAGGGCTAAAAAGGCTCCAGATGTCCTTTAAGTCTACCAAAAGTGAACTCGACATCAATGTTAAAATTGCAAGGGTCAATACACCTTTTCGTATAGATCTTTACTTGGGAACATTGAAAACTCCAGGTTGAAACTTTTATACTTGGATCTGTTGAACAGCTTTAAAAAGTATCCGTTATTTGAGAACTAATTTCGCCAAACTCCAGTCAGGAATAGTCTTTGTTTTTTCTCCATCAACAAGGATGAAAGAACATTTCGAATCAAATTAAAGGGAGCCAAAATAAACATCCCCTCATCATGATTTACAACCATTACGATCTGAATGGTAGTCTAAACTCTCATTGACTGAGCTAAATTGACAAGTTTTACATATGTTCCAAAAGTTACGATAGAGATTTATACAGGCTTGTTTCATTATAATCAATAGATATATCTGTACTAAACACATACAATTTCACTATAATCAATAAATGTATTTGTACTAAACACATAATTTTTATGATTTTTCATTTATCAAATATGCAATACTAAAGTTACTGCAATCATCCTCAGTCAGAACAGAAGTAAGGGTAGTGTTTGACCCTGCAACAGCCACACTTGTTTGTTCATTTTTGTTTTTCTTGATGGAAAACTCATAAAAATAGATGAGGAAATATTAAAGAGAATCGATGTTCTAAAAATCAATAGAGTTTTATATTAGAAAAAATGATCATATTTGATATTTGAACGATATACGAAAATAGGATGTAATTTTCTAAGATGACAATAATGTTTCATCTTTTTTCTTTTCCTGATTATGTTTTCTTAATACGTTGCTGCTTTTGTCCTCTTGAGTAAAGAGTTCTTTTTTTTTCGTAATTGTTTCGTTTTTGAATACGTTGAGTCCGTCGTGTCTTTAGCATCTCCTGTCTCTCTTCCTGTGAAAAAGTATTTTTTCTCTCTGTAGCATTCATCCTTTGCTTCATCAGATGCACCTTTTTCTAAGTAATGGAAATTTCTTTTCTTTCTAAAGTGTATTTTGAGATTGTTATTCTTTTCAGTCCTCCTCCGAAACCATTGTTTTGGAAACACCAGTTTCCCTTGCATGTCTCACTAGACATCCGAGGGCCGGCAACAGACTTGGAAAACCATCCTGAATTTTTGTTTTTTTCCTAACCAAGCCATCATATATATATATATATATATATATATATATATATATATATATATATAAATAAATTCAAGAAAATCATTTGTTACATCTCGAAAATTTGTAAAGTCCCATGGACACGTTTCGATGCATTCCGATGGTTGCCGGCTTGTTTTCCAGAGAAACTTACAGCGGTGCAAAGAGAATTGAACTTAGTTCACAAATATGAGATTGAGGAAAGAAATGGGGATATTTCTGTGTTGAGGGTAGTTCATTAGAAGGGGAAGGGACATTTTCTGCATCTGTGTAGTTGAGAGTCTGAAATAATAAGTTTGTTTTTAGAGAAGGGATAAAATAGTGTTTGTATCTGCCCTGCCTGAGATAAGGTAGCGGTAGTAGGGGGTGTCAGCATGAGCTGGTCAGTTTTCACGAAATGTTTGTTTGGCTGGGTCTTTTTTAAGAAGGGGGAGGTGAAGTCTTGCATTTAATGGATAGGTGTTGACATATATGGGCTGAGAGGAAGTAAGGTGGGTTTCTTTTACCTTTTTGGCTGGTGGTGGGTTGAACTTTTTTCTGTTTTCTTTAATGGCTGGTATGTGTGCTTATATTATTTCTCAAATGGCCAGTTGTCTGATAGCCAACTCTTTGAATGTTCATGTTGTAATGTCTTATTTTATGTAATTAAAAAAAAATCAATACATTTAGAGGTTTTGCAATCTGAGAACGTCAATACCTTTGTATACTACATGGGAATAAGGGCTGCTTCGATACAACTGCGTGTTGTTGATTCTCATATATTTTTGATGAGATTTGCTTTGAGGAAGTTGAGGTTGTATGTGTTTCTCTGTTCGTCTAGGGTGATTGGATTTTCATCCTGAAAGCATGATGGTGTTGTTGATGAATAGCTTCTAATAATTGACTTCTTTTTATTCAATGTGAATTTCATATATCATACGCAATACTCGCACATACATCTATTGCGAGTCTACTTAATTAGTTCAAAATATAATTTGCCAGTGATAACGTTTATGAATTAATTTTAGTCTATGTCTTTGATGAGCGTCGAATGAATATTATTTCTTATGTCTACATTACAGGAGACAGGACAGTTTGCATCTAATTGAGGTACATTAAAGAAATTACAAAATTAATCTCTTTGAATGATGACGCTGGCAGCAAGATATTTGAAGGTGGTGCCAAGTGGTTGGATGATTAACAGCATTGAGAATGGGATTGGCGAGCCAATTTCAAACTCCGACTGAAACTGTAAGTCACAAAAATGTACCATAATACGTTTTTTCGATTTCCAAGTGTGGCCTTTCTTTATATATACACACACACACACACACGCACATAGATGGGATTAAGTAAAGGATTTGCTACACAAACACCCTTTTTGAGCTTCTTCAGGTAAACTATTCGACTTATTTCCATGCAAGTTTTTTCTTTTGGTGGGATCTCTATTTTTGTAGGGTATGATATCTTCCTATATTAATATTCCTTTTATTTCATTTCCTTGTTTAGTTGTTGTCGTTGTTTGTTACGTTTCTTCTATTTTTCATAGTGGGGATACTTGGTATTAGTCATAAATTATAAATAAGTAGGAGATACGGTAGGCAATTTCCTTATCAGTATGTTGTTAAAACATTAGCCCTTTGTGATATGACCCCTCTTGAAGATTATTTCATTCTTATTTATACCTGTTTCCCAGTGTTCGGGTTCACTGTTACATGATTTTAGTGGTCAGCTTAATTATCTTGAGTTGGTTTAGTTTCTACATACCTAAAATAATAATGAAAAGGTAATAGTATTGTCTTTAAAGAGGCAGGGGGTATAAATGATAATTGAGTTAATAGTAACGTTGCTCGAACTATTGTTATTAATAAGGAAGTGAATAAGATAGCTATGGTAGTTAATATCTAGTAAACCTCTATGTGGGGTGTTGAATTACTTTTTTAATAGAAATTTAATGCAGTTCCGGTACTTTAACGCTACTCCTCTTTTTTTCTGCCCAATAATTCTTTTTTTTTGTTGTTCTATCCGCAAAAGTGAGGATTCCAAATTTCTCGTATAGGCATAGATAATACACAA
>OY735202.1:3487872-3542872 GCA_963457665.1 Thysanoteuthis rhombus
ACATATATATGCATATACACATTTATATATGTGTGTGTGTTATGTGCTTGTGTGTATGCATGCTTGCAAGATATATATATATATATATATATATATATATATATATATATATATATATATATATATATGTATCGATTATTACTCAATTTAGCTTTACACAGGTAAAGGAAAATGGAAATATAATGATTATGTGGCGCCAATAATCCGTTAAGAGGCCTGTGAGTCAGCGTGTAATGTTCAAATTCTCTAGCGTAGAAATAATCTGATAGATTTGATAGCTAATTTTTTCCCCTGTTGAGCCACTTTAGATATTAGGTAAGCATTGCGGAGATACTTATCAGGAGGATCGAACCCAATACCGACCAAAAGTTTGCCGGGGGTTAGTGATTCAGCATCGAGCATTTATTGCGTTCAGCTTCTTCATCAGCCTTCTAGCGTCCTTCAGAGGAAATAAATCTCCTCCAAGATTTGCTAGACTTCACTATCATGGACATGGTGGAGCCAATAATTTCTGAACCCGTTTAGTTTTTCAAGTCATCTTATTTTTGGCCTTATTATTTAAAAATGATCTCTGGGAATTCACTTTGTGTGTCGTCATATCAAGCAGTTATCTGACATTCTTCTAACATAACCAGCCCATTGCTATTTGAACCTTTCAAAGATTTTTTTTAACCATGTACTTGTATCGTGCTTATTTTTCAATATAAAGTGCTATCCTATCATTTAGCTGCAAGTAAATATTACAGGCGATGTTCCCGGCTTGGTTCCATGTTTCTCAGTCAAACCCTTCGAATGGACAGTTTTCTATTTTACTTAGGAAAGAAATTGTTAAGCTAATTTTGTGCAACCCTGTATAATTAAAGTTATCATCGCATTTATAATATGGCAAGCGAGCCGCTCCAGTCACTGTTAATGGATTAATATTGATACGCTTATTGTAATCTTAGAGACTACGAGTCGCATCTCAATTTCACTCAACACTTTCAGAGTTACCCTTTCAATACGAAACAATCACCTGTCTCCTTCCGTTATCGCGATCCGCTGTACAATGCTTAACCTGGAATGTTACTGTGACCGGTTGAATAAAATTTCCATTGTAACATCTTCGGAATAATCGCACATGACAAGAACATGGCTACGAGGAAACGTTTGTGTCTGGTTGAGATAGTCAGAATACTAATTGTTTCCGATTGGGACTGTGCAGACTTTTGGATTTACATAATTCACGAGCAATGTGCCGTTATTGTATTATTGTAAAGGATAATTCTAGGCGAAATCATGTCAGCCAATGGAGATCATTTATGCTTGGAGCAAATGTAGCGGAATAGGCTCTCAGGTGAAGAGGTGATTGTTGGGGTCCGCTTCATTTTCGACAGGAGATGAGAATGAATCTAAATTATCTAGTGTACCTCTGTCGTCAAAAACTCAGACTGATTCATTTTCGTCAAACTGTAAATGAGGCAGTTGATATTTCTACAAGAAAAATCAACGAAAGAATGAAAAACGAAAATAGAGAAAAAATAGAGGGAGAGAAAAAAGAAAGAGATAGCTTGAAAGAATTAAAAGAGAATAGAAAGCTATGGATACTACATAGAATTATCTGGTGTCTCTCAACGGATACTTTTAATTCGAATTCATTAGACTTTCTTCTTTTTTTGATGTTTACTACAACTTTTTTTCTTCTTTGTTATCATCTCTGCCCCCCATCCCTTTGCTGTCAATTGCTAAAAACTAAAAAATGTTGTATGCACATTCTCCTCGATGTATAAGGGACACTCTCTTCTTATTTTTTGAAAATTCGGCTCGGTGGCTAAAATAGTTGGGTTCAGAGCTGAGCTTGATCCAGGAGCAGCCAGTCTCATTGGGATATTTCCAAAATTCGTACTGACATACTTAACGAATGAAAAAATGCATAAGTGATTTGTAAGCTGGCTATGGCTGCACCAATGGTGTTAAAGTGATGAAAATGTACACCTTATTATGTCTGTAAAGACAGCTTCCTTCACAAAGTTTGAGTTGGCTGACCAGACATGCCATTTATGTATTTTGATTCCACAGAAGTAAACATCTCATTGGACCAATAGATTGAAACTACAAGAAAACAGATTATATATATATATATATATATATATATATATATATATATATATATATATATATATATATATATATATATATATATATATATTGTGTCATCCACGGACAGCTGTTTCGCTGTAGTACAACTTCAGCGTGGCAGTAGACTATTCATTATCCCCTCCTCTTCTGTAGACTCTTGGCAACCAAAGTCGCGTCGGCTGGAGCCATTTTTGGACTCATGGTTCCTACCCTTCCCACGTTAAGGCTCAACCTTGTGTCAAATTTTGCTGTAATGGGACATCGAATAAACACAACAATGATGTCGAATGGGCTGGAGAGGGAGCGTGTGTCAAAGACCGAATGCGCCGGTGCAAGCGTTGGCCAATGAGATTTTATTGAGGCTGCGTTTGCTACGCGCATCAGGGAGCCTTTGGACTCGTCCTTGGGCTTTCCCATTATTACTCGGCCCAGCTGCGGGGTCTCTGTTTCCCAGGGGTAGCTCTGCTCTATTGCACTTAAAGGACCAGGTCCCCTGGTGGACACTTTCGTGGGGGAGGTTGTCTAGCCATTACTATCCCCTTTTGAACCGTAGCCGCGTCGGCTGGAGCCATTTTTTGAAGGGTGTCTCCTATTTTCCTCACGTTAAGCCCTACCTTTTGTCAAAATCCGTTGTGGTGAGACAATATATAAATAGAACAAAACAACGATTTCTGACCCGTTCTTCAGGATCAAAGTGTAATATCTGTTCCATGGCATAGACCGAGGAATCGGTACTGACACTTACCTATCAAGTGGGCCAGAGAGGGAGTGTGTGTCAAAGACCGAGTGCGCTGGTGCAATGAGTTAAGTAATGAGATTTTACTGTGGCTACGCACTGCTAAGTGCATTGGAGAGGCTCTCCCATTATTACTCGGCCCAGCTGCGGGGAATCCGTTACCCCAGGGCAGCACTGCTCCATTGCACTTAAATGAGCAGTCCCCGGTGGATGCTTTCGTGGCGGAGGTTGTCTAGCCTATACTATGCCTTTTTGAACCGTAGCCGCGTCGGCTGGAGCCATTTCTTGAAGGGTGTCTCCTATTTTCCTCACGTTAAGTCCTACCTTTTGTCAAAATCCACTGTGGTGAGACAGTCGATAAATAGAACACAACGACGATTTCTGACCTGTTTTTCAGGATCAAAGTGTACTATCTATTCCACTTTTGGATGAAGGGCTCCTATTTTCTCAACGTTAAGTTCGACCTTGTGTCACCTTTTGCTCTGTTGAGACAGCAAATAAATAGCATCCCTCTTCTGCACCACGATTTCTGGCCTTTTTTCCGGGATCAAAGTGTTATATCTGTTCCACGGTAGAGCCCGAGGCGTACGAACTGACACTCAATAATTATTAGAATTAGAATTATTTAGTATTTTTTCTACTGGAGAACAATGTGATGTCCTGAACGAAGTAAATGATTCAGTCCATTTAGCTTGTCAGGGCTTTTAGTTGGATATCATTCACACTTCTCCGATGTGGCACCAGTATGAAAATATGGTTTTGGAATCCAACCCCAGAACTACCAATATAAAGTTACCCATAGGAAAACCATAGGAAAATCACAGAGAAGTGAATTGGAGGACCACAATCTTAACATATTTGCCTTGTTGATAATCATGATAAAGCTGAGTCACATTGGAAATCACCTGAATATAAACGAGCATATCTTTTGACATAAAGGGGATCCTGGGGATAAGGTTTATCTATATTAAAAGTCCATGTTTGTTGATTTGCATGACAGAATATTAGGACGATAGGCTTTGAAGTTTTAGCAGTGAAGTGACACGAACAAACAAGCAAAAGCTTAATTATTAGTATGTCAAAGTCCTCGACCGCCCCAGCTAAAGAGATCCTATACACCAATAAATAGTGATCTCTTACGAATATGTTCTTAAAAGTTTCTTTTATGTCTCATTGATTCACTTCAAATAGTTTTAGCTAAACTTACTGCTTAAGCACAACTGCACACATTGCTTCACGCACCAAAAATTGAATCAGACGAATGCAATCAAATATATGCACGTCGTTTAAGAAGAAAACTTGTTAACGCATTCCCTGTCTTACCGGCAAAATCTGGTTGGCCGGACATGTGCATACTGTAACAACAGGATCGAAGAATACACATTGACAACAAAGGAGAAAATGCAATTGAATCAGCTAAAATAATATGGCCGTTTTCAAATGATCGAATTACAACACCGTGACAATCTGGCAGAGTCTTATAAAATGCCAAGGACACCTGGCAAACCATTTCAAACCCTGATGGCAAATTTGATACGGGGAAAATTATTGTTCTATTATAATTAATTAGAAAATGTCCGACCAGTCATTCAAAACGTGACCAGCGTCTTTAGCAGCATGCTGTGTATGCAGGGTGAACAACTAAAAAATTGGTGATCAATAAATAAGTAACTTCCCTTGCCTTTAGTTATGCAGTGATGACTACAAAAGTATACATAAAAACAACAAAAAACAATCATGAATGATACCAGTCTCAAAAGGAGGGTCCAATTTAGAAAAAAGTTGATAGCTAATTTAACCCCACACTGAAAACATATGTCTCTCATTTACACATGGCATGGTTTTCAATTTTAGGGTCAATCTCTTGGTCAGGTTCCATGTTTCAGCTCCCTAATTGACTCTCAGGAGAAGGTATTGGTTATAGACGGTTCTTTTTTGGACGAACGGGATCTCCTTGTTCTCGAAGTTTGAGCTTTCTCTGCCGAAGGATTGTCATCCTAGAGTGATTCTTCGCTTGATTCTTCCTTCTTTTGGGGATTTCATTTCTCTAATATCTATCACTTGATTTTATGGAACAATTATCGAAATCCTGTACAGCTTCTTTCATCCCTGCCTCATACGGGGCACAAATCTACATAATTTCTTGCGTAATCATTTTCACTTGATTTTCACAGAAATGATCGAAATCAGACACTCTTGATTAAAAGTAATTTTATCAAACATGTAACTTGAACATAATTCTATCGAGGTATACAGGGGGTAGAGGGATAAAATTGTGTAGATGTCTGCCAAACATTAGAAACCATCATGAGAACTGTCACTAAACTTGACAAATTAGTTCACTTCAGCTTTGTGTGTATTTAGGCATCATGCATACACACCGTACCTAAGGATCTAGAGGGTTGAATTTTCACTCTTCACTTCTCATTTTGTATGCAGAAAAAAAATGTTTAATCTTTTTTTTATCTAAAGCCCACTTTCCTAATTAGGTTTTAATCGGGAAGTCAATTTGAAGTGTAAGTTTTGACAAAATTGATTCCGAGTTTGTGCCAGTATTCATCCACGTTTTCTTTTCTTTTTTTTTTTTAAATTCAAACCTTCCTAACGATCAATGGCAAGAAGGTAACCTTCTTCATTAGTCATCTCCTCTTCAATTAAAAAAAAAAATGATTTCCATGCTCCCAAAAGACGCTGGTTACATGACAGTTTCTATTGACTGACTACCGAGACTTATTCAATTTACGCTCAAGTTACTTTAAAACAGGTAAAATTTAGAATTAGATTCAGTCTAGGATGGGTTAAGAGGCGTCTTTATATAAATCAAAATGCATGAGAAAGATTATCTTGTTCCTTGGAGAAGAAATTGGGTCAGTGAAGCAAATAACGGCATTTCAAATACATTATTTCGAATGCTGATATGTCAAACGCGTTGAGTAGCATGTGGATAAACACACTTCAAATTCTTGTACCTAATTGCACAAATGGCGTCGCACACAGAGTTGTCTCATGAGATAGAAAAAAAAAGAAGGGAGATACACGAGAAAAGATCGCCTATTACTTTGATTAATGAAAATGATTTTCAAATTTATTATTTTTCAATCTAATAATCAAAAGCAAAAAAGATTCAAATATAGATTAATCTTTTCAATCTGGAATAATGAAGGCGACTATTTATTATATTCATATTAGATGAGTGATATCGTTTATGAGTAAAATCCATCCAATAAATATACCAGTGAATTGCTTTCTAAAAGATTAAATGATTTGATAGAAATCTAGTTTTATCATTTTGTAAGTGCTACGGGAGTCAATGGTTCTATGAAAGGCAGGATGCTTTCCGTTCAGAACAAATTTGAATCTGTTCGTAGCTTTCATAAGAAAGGAAAGAGTAGGCAAAAGAAGCGGAAGTTTTTTTTTCTTTTTTTTTCATGTCATATTACATCATATTTTTTTCATGATCCAATCTCGAGATAAAAAAGGAAAGTATTACATACAGTGTTTATAACCAATATATACACTCAGTTAATTTTAAGAACCTAAATTGAGTAATGATTGTTTCTTTGCTCGGGATGAATCAATTAGGAACAAGTAGTTTTTATTGCAGAAACAAATGTTGATAAATGCTGTCTAATGCTTTCAAAATTTATACATACTATGTTGCAGGTTTTGAACAGCATCTGTAATTAGGTTCACCGTATGTGCTCTACTTAATAGTAATTGCATTTGATACTGTCTCGCTATCTGTATAACTGTATGTATATATGTATGGATGAATGAAAATATTCATCAAGCATCATTGCATTCCACCATATTTATTGACTATTTGTAATCCTATTAAACGAATAGAGTTGTAATAAAGATCGTTTATTAGGAAAGTACCATTTAAAAATAGCAATAACGACTTGATTGATCATTTTCGATACTTAGCGAACACGTATAGAATTGCAAATTTCTCACAATCGACCATTTCAATCTCAATCCTATTTATATGGGCACAATTTAAACGTTACACACGCACAATCATTTCCACGCATAGGGACAAAAACAGGAGGAGATACACGATTATATAAATTATTTATTCGGGTACAGATCGATTCTGTATAATGACTGACCATTGATTTTTGGTCATGAAACCATTAACTCATCATATCTGGTAGGTATAAGATGACCCAAGGGTTTCTGAAAAATGCTAACTGATTCTTGTTTGTACTTATAGTGTGGAAATAGCAAAAAACACCACACTGAGTGAGACCAGGTGGTAGGTTTGAGTTTCGCTCGATTTCAGGCCTGAAACTCAAACAACAAGACTATTTTGAAATATACATGGAATTATCAAAATATCAAGTTAATGCTTAAATAATTACAATTTTTTTTCTAATTTGAAACTTTGATGCATATCATCAAATAAATTATTATTTGACTGTTTATGGCATTTACTATTTTGGAGCTTACTTTTCATTGCATTTATTTGAGCTGAACATATCCTTTCCATTATTTATTCAGGTTTATTTGAGGCTGTCACGAGATGGAAAAGAGCAAATCAGAGTAGCTTTGTCGTATGAGTTCAAAATGGGACATAAATCTGAGAAAATTGCTTGCAATATCCAGACAGTGTTTGATTAGAGGAATGTCAACGAAAGTACTCCCCAACGTTGGTTCCAAACATATCAGGCTAGAAAAGAGAGCCTAGAAGATATTGACGTACTCTACTGATTGATGTCATCTATTTAAGGACAATTGTTGAAGAGAACCCACGCAAAACAACACGATAGTCGGCAGATTAAATAATAATAATAATAATAATAATAATAATAATAATAATAATAATAATAATAATTTTGTTTCACTGAAGTTCATGTGTAGGCCAACTTTTTTGCTTTCTTCATTTAGTTCATCTAGCATTAAATGGATATCATGTAGGTTCTCCTCGAAAAGGACGATGTCAACTGCAAATCTTGGGTTGCTCAAATATTCGCCATCTATTTTGATTCCTCTATTTTCCCAGTACAGGTTTCGGAAAATCATCTGTGAAGAGTTTGGGTGAGCTGGTATTAATCAAGCGTTGATAATCCAGCAGTTATGTATACATTTACTTCAATTTATCTACCTATACCAGTCTCGTTCATATCTATTCATCAGTCCACTCTGATCAATCTATCTATTTGTCTCTCCCTCTTTTTTCTCTATCTTTATCTATCCATCTATCTATCTATCTATTCATCTCTCTCTCTCCCTTTATATATATATATATATATATATATATATATATATATATATATATATATATATATATATATATATATATATATGTATCTATATTTTTGTTTATATCTAGCTACATTTATCTCTCTCTCTCTCTCTGTCTCTCTCTATTTTTGTTTGACTGTATGTATGTGTCACACAATTTTACAAATTCAAATGCATGTATATATGTATGTATGTCTGGAATGACATTAAGAAAACAGACCAAAGTAGATTATATCACAGAATGAATTGGGTGTCAAAAATGGAGATGTAATGTACTCATAGCAAGAAGAAAACACAACAGATGGTGAAAAACGTTGGCAAATTTGTTCCCCAGAGATTGCAAAAGCAACTGGGGAATACCAGGCACGTGATGGAGAAAGGTTTGCAAATAAGGCATGAAAAGGTTTAGCACAGTCACAGTCAACAGGGAATGACGTGGGAAAGGTCTTTATCCTACATTGGATTTATGATGGCTGGTTTTGAATATGATACACACAAATACACACTCAAACACACACACACACACACACACACACACACACACACACACACACACATATATATATATATATGTGTGTGTGTGTGTGTATGTGTGTGCCTCCATTGAGCAATGGAACTTTTTCTGGTCTCTTCCTTTCTCAATGAATCGAGTGGTATCAGAGGAATATCTATCCTCGACACAATCTGGAACATGGCCAACAATATACTCTGGAGAGAAGACTTGAAAGAATTCATTAAAACAAATATTACTGGTTGACCACTGACCTAGTCTGTTTGGCCGTCTCCGATAAGTTTCACTGCTTGTAATTCGTTGCCTTTTTTTTCTTGTAAATTCAATCTATTGGATTCTTGCTTTTTTCTTGTTTGTTTCCCTTTCTTCATGCATCAGAGGTTGTGCTGGTTTATTATTTTATTTCTCCTTTGTGGTGCAAGATTTGATGCATTTGTCTTTTTTTTTTATTTTTTTTATTTCAGACACAATTATATTGAATTGAATTCTTCCTCGTTTGAATCAGTTTTTCCTCACGATTTATTTTTAAAGTTACGAAAGGATGATCCAACGGACTTATTTTATTTTACTGACTTCAAGACACGAGTTCAAACCCAGACTGAGACAGTTTGCGTTCTATGCAAACTACATAAGCTTCTTTTGATCTGCTTTTGAACGGCATTAATCGATCTATTCTCTTTTCGGCTATGGTTAAATGAAAAGCAGACTGACTTCCGAGTGATGGTAGGCAACCTGTATAAGAGATGGACTAACCAAAGAATCCCCCCTCCCACCAAACATCCGTACGCGTTGTGGAGCGAATTGAATCCATCTTAATGTCTTGACTGTCTTCTGTATTTCCAGCCGTCCAGATTATACTTTGCAACTGAACTCAAGCGGAGGGGAATGATCAGAGGATGGTTGATGACGTGCACAATGCTCACTCACTATATTCTCAGTCAAGTTCAAGTCATGACGTCCAATAAGGCGATGCAGATGCTGTATCACTCAAAATTGAAGTCATGGCCATCTTTGACCAGGAAGGACGATCATCCTCACCTTGACTTTGAAGGTATTCTCAGGCTTCAATGTTGAATGAGTTATCAATTGAAATATTTCATGATTGATTTTATGAATATTGATTCCATACTTCACAAATCTATCCATAATTTTCATGCATTGTTATTCATACTTACTGTTTGTTGGTTTTAATAAACTTACATTATATAATTTACTCTGTAGAAATTACACATTTGAAAATACACACCAGCACACATAGAATAGGTATTCACACAAATGTATATACATATACACACACATACATGTATATATATATATATATATATATATATATATACATACACACACACACTTATACATACATGTACACGCACACACTTATACATACATGTACACACACATATTTATATATATATATATACATATATATACACACATATTTATATATATATATATATATATATATATATACACACACACACATATACATACACATATACACACTGATATATACATAAGTATATATATATATGTATGTGTGTGTGTGTGCGTGTGTGCGTGTGTGTGTGTGTGTCTTTTAGCTTGTATATATGGCATTTTAACTATATCCTTTCTTTCGGAAATCAATCTTCTAACAAATGAAAGGTAACCAAAGGTTATGCAACGTAATAAAGACTGTTTGGAATTTCTTTTGAGGAAATTAGATTGACGCCATCACATCGCACATTTCTTCTTTTGAGGTTCTTAATAGGACACACACACACACACACAAACACAAACATGAACACACACACAAACACACACACATATACAAACACACACACATACATACAAAATTCAGCTCGAATCCAACCATTTCGAACTGAGTCCAAACATTCCACAATTGCAACTGCTAAAGACACTGAACAGACCTCTGCTTAGTCATCCTTCTAATATCATCCATCTATAACCCTGAAACATCTAAAATCAAAGACTGTACCAAATTCCCTCCACTCCATAATAACCTCTCTTGGCCCCAGAGACAACATAGTAATAAAAACACACAGACTGAACCAAGCTCTCATCTGTTGGTCGAAGTTGCGTGGACAAATGAAATATAAGAGGTCAAATGAAGAAAACCAATCGTGGGAATAAACACTACAAGTTGAAGTCAATAATACCAACACACATCTCCCTTTGAAGATGACTATGCAGTTGACACCAGTCATAAATATATATATATATATATATATATATATATATATATATATATATATATATATATATATATATATATATATATGTATAAGCAACTGATGATACAAATATTTGAAAATGTATACATTTTACCATAAGTACAAACTATAAGGGAAGCAGAGGAAAAACTGAAGATAAGAACATAGATTGCATTGACAGATTTTTGGAAATGAGTAACTGAAAAAAATTTATTGAAAAAGTTTTTTAACGTTCAGTTTTCAAAGCGGTAAAGCTTTCTATAATATATACTATGGTTATATATACATAAATATAAATATATATATGGTTGTATATATATATATATATATATATATTTATATATATATATATATATGATCATGATTGGCTTTGCAAACGAAGATTTTCAAGCAGACTGCAGGTGGTCGGTAGGGTTTATAGGAGGCAAGTTTCCTACACCGGCCGCAGGCGACTGGAAGAAACACCATGTTATCAGCTTGGCCTCTTCTTCTCAACTCTTAGTTCCGATTTGGTGTGCGAGCTTGCCAGGAAAATTCGATTCTGCAGAGGACGAAGGACCTTTCGAAAGAACTCCTATATTTGTCTAGCTCCTCTGTTTCGTCGTCCGGAGGCTTACCTGCAGAACTGTGACGAGTTTTCCATCCCTGATACGTAGCATCCTATGTGTTTTTTACTGCAATATTGTCACAAATATATATCTGAACTGGATATTTAAACATTTAGTCTTTATTATGACTACAAATACGTTTTTTTTTTAATTACTCCATTTGCAATGGAAGCTTCATTTAGCAAAATACTGAATTGGTTCCATCGTTTGTGTCAGGTAGAATTTACGCTTGTCCTTTGGGTAATTTCACAGCTTTTTTAGTGATCACTGCCCAACAAAAAGTTGAAGGAGCAACATAGTCACTGATCACACTGTTTTCAATTTTCTAATTGATCATCCCAAACAAGACATGCTGGTAAATGGCGTTTGTCACAGGATAGTTTCTATTGGAACCTGTACACGTATAAGTTTCATTCTCGACAAAACTCATTGCACTTACAATAGATTGTTATTTATGATCATTGTCTGTGAGTGTGTGTGTGTGGAAAATTAGTGGATATCGAAAAAAAGACTTTAGATCATTCAGTACATCTCAACTTTTTTTGTTATCGTTGAAATAGTATATGGAACAATTTGAAATGTACTAAATAGTCTTAAGTGTTTTTTCCTTTTTCCATGTTGTAAACTTTTCCACAAAATTCTGTCTTATATATATATATATGAATATATATATATATATATATATATATATATATATATATATATATATATATATATATATATATATATATATATATATATATATATATATATATCTTTTCTTTCATAAATTAATCGGAGGACCATATCGCATCAAATAAAAAGTATCCAAAGGTTATACAGCTTAATAAAACCTTTTTGGAATTTCTTTTGATGAATTTAGATTAACCGCATCACATCACACATTTCCCTTCTTTTGGGTTGAATGTCCTTAATTGGAATTGGTGGAATCAATTCACTTTCGTCTCTTTTATCAATTTCATATCCTATTTGATGTTTGCTGAAAAACAGTGATGTTAAATAAAGAAGTGAAAGAAAAAGAGAAAATGTATTTCCATGATTGAATTGGTATGCCCACACAACTCTCAGCCACGCACCTGATCTCGTCTATACTCGCAAGTACCTTAATAGTATACTATATATATCCATATATATATATATATATATATATATATATATATATATATATATATATATATATATATATATATATATATATATATATATATATATTATTCACATATATATATATATATATACATAATTATGTATATATATATACATAATTATATATATATATTCATATATATATATATATATATAATTATGTATATATATATATATATATTCACACACATATGCGTGCGTGCGCGTAGGTGATTTATACATCACAAGTCGTATACATTATTACGAAAATCATCATTTCAATGGTGCTCAATACTCAGAGTAAAGACTATAAAAACAAGGAAAAAAAGCTATACACCCTAGCCCAGTTTACAGATAACAGAAAACTATAAAATCATTATAAAAAAATAGTTTAGATAACTAGGGATATGAATTATAAGAACAAAATAGCCCAACTAAGTAATGAACATTCCTAAAAACGACAAATGAAAAAAATAGTAGATTAAATTAAATAAAACAATTCAATGAAGAAACTAATCTTGACAAAACCTAAACACGCCAAAAAATCGAGGAAGAATGTTTTTTTTGTAAAAAACAAAAAATGAAATAATGAAAAAATAAAAGCATACTCGGAAACTAGTGAATAATGTGAATTAACGATAAAATTGTTTCAACAAATAATAGTAAGTATTTAAAAAAAGATGAAAATGCAAACAAGAGATCTACTTAAAGCAGAAACACCTAATTATTATGTAACCTGAAGTAACAAACCTTGATAAAACAATATCATATAATGCTTCCAAGTAAAATCATTACAACTCACTCCCACCGTCATATATTAAATCATAGTGGGAGTGATCATTTGAATATATTTACAACCGTAATCCCAGCTATCTGTGGAGCTGAAATAAGAGGAACAAGAATATTCTATTGTCATAGACAAAATTTAATCGATATTTCACGGTAAAGAGAAACCTTAACATTGAGAAATAGATTCAAGGCAGATTAAGATACTCTCAGACAGGAAACATACTACAAAGAAATGATGAATCAACTACATACTGATAACCGAAATTCCTACACAATACTCTCCTGATTTAGAATTTATTGTAACCAACAAGCATAGAATACCCTCTAGATGGAACAAAAAAACTATCAAGCAATGACCAACAACTAAACCAATATATATATATATATATATATATATATATATATATATATATATATATATATATATATATATATAAAAAATAAAAAGATCTTACTCCCTAGAAACATTGACGGTCCCCACCCCCCAAAATATCCCAAATTGTGATCTAAAATTAATTGAATGTGATATCCGAAATTATGAAATGATCAAAAATTATCATGAGGACTGATATATTGAATTATTGTTGTTCACATATAATGAAAATTTTGTAAACATTGAGTACGATGTATTTCATGAAAACATGTGAAAAAAAAAGCAAAAAAAAACAAAACAAAAAAACTACATATCACCATCAGCTGACTGAACAGTTGCGTTCAAAAGAAACTAATGGACCGAGAATAAACAAGTTGAGATTTGGTGTGAAAGCAATTATTCAGCCTTGGCATTACCGGTTGTTCAGCGCAATGGTTTCAGCAATGCTACGTTGAAGCGGCTACTTTTTTGGTAGTAGGTTTGATTCCTGCAGCAGCTTCATTTTTTCAATTGTTTATTCTATTTACATTGTCTAAATTGAGTGACGTTTTAACTGTGAAAAGGCCGGAGATCATTCCAGATGAGTTTCAGTATAGCATGACACAATTTATAACTCATAGATACATATAGACAAATATATATATTTACCACTATCTCGCCCTACCAACCCCCAAAAAGGAAAAAACTACTAAGGATTCGATTCACAATCAACTATACAAATTTTGAAATTTGACTCGAATGGAATAACACGCATTAAACTATCATTGCCATATTTTTCTCTGCTGTCTTTGTCTATCAATTGGGCCTGGATGATAGCTCGATGCCAACAATAGACTGCCACACAGGAATAAAAAGCTTCAATCGACGTCCTATTTTCTTATTGCGTGGCAACGGGGATTATCATTCGCCATGGGTGTCTGCCGTCGTCGTTGTTGTCTCATTTTCTTAGTCTGTTACTTCCTTATCCGTTAATATATTTCAATGAAATATTGTACGTAGGTGTGTGGGGAGATTTATCGGAAGGGTTGATTTATGGCTCATAAATTATCTGTTTACATTTTATTAGCAGAAACGTTGCAATTGTTTATCATTGGGAACATACCTCAAACATCAGTCGATTTCCCTTAAATTTAGCTCTAATATTGAAAATAACAAAAATAGGAAGTGAACCGTGGTGAGTTACGCTTGATCTGATTGTTTGTACAAATGTTACATGTAAAAAAAAACAAACATTTGTCAACGTGAAAAATTATTGAACTTTGGAATTGCTTGAGCGATTGGTATGAGAAGAGATAAACTGGTTCATGAGCAACTGATTACTGACAGTATACAACGTTTTCACCAATTTTATGGTTGGGATATGGTTGAAAAAAAATCACGTATCGCAGAGTCAATGATCTTGATAAACAACTATTTTCACCCATCATCTCTCTATATATCAACTGTTTTCATTCGGAAACCTCAAAAATCTTAAATTTTCCTCTCCCGAGTCTCTCGTAGAGTCTATCTAGTTTTTCGTGAAGTTCTTATCTTCATCATCTGTCACATAAGTGTGACGCACAAATGAACAAACAGATTTATCTATGCTGTCTTGCGTAGATCCTCCGATATATTACTAATGGAATTCATCATAATCCACTTTCGGCTTGCTAAAACCTGTCAAAGAACTTTCGCTCGCATTTTATGCTTATTTGCATATATATATATATATATATATATATATATATATATATATATATATATATATATATATATACTCGAATTAAAAGTCGTTATGATCCAAACAATGGCTTGGGAACTGGGCAACCACAGGGCACGATGTGAAAAACAACGTCTGTTTAGAAAATAGTCAACAGGTTTTCATCGTCCTTCTCTCTTCTCAATATGCACGCGCAATCTCTTTGGTTTTAATTTTGCGTGTGAAGAACAGACGGTGAAGCAAAAATCTAGATATCAGTAATCTACTTAGATTGCTTACTAATCTTCCTCTCTTTCTTATCCAGGCATCATTTCGTTCCCTGATCTAATCTCTCATGAGGTAGACAAGGAACTGAAAAAGAATGCACTCGGTAACTCGTTCCATGAATATCTATCTGAAAGCAAATGAGTACCGTATCCACATGGTACATAGTCGGCATCAAAACACACAAACATACACAATGTATAATAACTGCACATTTTAAGGACCCTATTTCCACGGCTCTTTGCCTTCTATTTTGTCTATTTCCTCACACACTTCAGGTAATATCACAAGTTTAGGTGTCCAATCAGTTGAGTCGGGAAAAATGCTCGGGTTTGCCGGTCACATTTAAGAGAATTTGATATTCTTTGAAGTTTGGAAGAAAAATCGATTGATCACATTTGATTTGATGACAAGAAGTGAGATATTTTTCTCTTCTGTCAACAATTTCTGTTTTATCATTCTGAATTTCTACGACATCGTATATCGACATCCCACGCACATGCCACCATACACGTCTTTACACACACACATACACACACATACATACGCCTTTACTTATAGACAGATCCAATATCTATCCATACTTGTCAACTGATTCAATCACACACATCTTCACACATCCACCCGTACTTACACATAGATCCAACATCTACTTACACACAATGAGATCATACGTGCACACAAATTTGCACAAAAACGCATACACACACTCTTACTGATAAATCAAACATCCACCTAGTACATTAACACACATTAGATTATGTACATCAGCACAAAAACACCCAGGCCCAAACTTATAGACAGATTCAACTCCTACCCCCACGTATACACACATTTGATTACACACGCCTAAACAAATATGAGTTCAAACACGTCCACCCCTGCCTACAAACTTATCCGATATTCTCAAAGTTCTTTGCCGCTAGGACAACCATGTCTCTTCACATCTTTATGCACTAAAAGAATTAACGCCTTCCCATTGACCATAATTGAATGCACAAAAACATATACTCGTACTTACGGACTGATTCAGCCTTCAAGAATACTCTCACACATGATTATACACGTCCACACACAAAACCCATATACACGTACTAACAGCTGAGACGACTATTTCTCCTCATATCTTCCTATACCAGAAGAAATTCACGCCTGCCAAACGACGACCAAATTTGTCATTCATGATTCGGTAATCTCGTGATCTAATCCGATTAACATTAAACGTTCCAAAAGCGACAAGAAAGACATTTTCTCAATTTGAACGACTTGGGTTTTTTTTAGAGTTGGGGGAAACTGTTTTTCTTTTTTTTTGGTTTATACTTATTTCGTTATAATATTCAAGTCTAAATAGTATTGCACTAAATAAATACATATCATACGAACGCATATAAGTACATGTTTATGATTGCAGATGCATGTAATCGTATATATATATATATATATATATATATATATATATATATATATATATATGTGTGTGTGTGTGTGTGTGTGTGTATACACACATACGTATATATACATATAAATATAGTAAGATATATATATATATATATATATATATATATATATAGTAAATTTTGAATGTGTCTGTAAGTGTGCATGTATAGGAGTAGATGTTGTATCAGTTTGTAAGCACATGCGTATGCGATTCTGTACGTTCGTGTGCAGGGGTACATGGTGGATCTGTCCCTAAGTACGTGCGTATGTGCTCACGTAAGGGCATTTGTTTGGAAAGTATACAGAAAATATTAACGCGCCTTCCTATAAATTGATAACTAATCAGGGGTTACCTTTTATTGCTTGGGTGAATATTCCCTTTCCCATAGGATTATGCAGTGAGGTGCCACAGAGTAAGATTGTATAATGGATGACTGTTGCATTAGTGATAATCGACTGCAACCATTCTCCATGCTGGCTTTTGTTTGGCAAAAGATTACCCCTTCCTGATCTTGCGGACCCTATTCGATGCCCTGAGATTCCTGGCGTTTCCCAAAGAGAATCAAGAGCGATTAGATCAAGAAGAGCAAAACGAAACAGCTGATGGCAAACCCGAAAGAGAACTTTACAGACCATTCTGAAAAGGGGGAAGGACGATGGGGTGAGCGTTTGAGGTCACAAGGGTAGTAATTGATGAGGACTCAGGCGTCATTGTACAGGATATTTTCCCATTAATACTAAATGGATGGGTACTTTCCGGGCTGACCTTACATATTCAAATGTAGAACAATGGTGTGTACACAAGTGAATGTACACCTACTGTAACGTAATTTTGGACAATCTCAGTCGTTCGATCAATGATTTATCCAGACTAAAGTAAATTTACCATTATCATCATTAGCATCAAATCTATCAATTTGATGGTTTGTGCCCATTTGGTATTACCATTTGTAAATCTTGATTAGTGGGGACGTGAACGCTTTTCTGTTTTGTTTTGTATCATATCGTGTATTTGCCCGAACAGCATCACATTTGTCAGTGCTGAAGATCAATTTTAATCATGGCCTAAACCGATAGGCGGTCTCTTTACATCTGTGGAAGCCTGCGATCTGTGAGTCGATGTTGGGATGCAGCCCAGGTTTCTGGATTGAATGGTGACAACATCACTGAGGCCAGACTTGGTGCTGAGATTAAAGTACTCGGAACAGGTTATCCTAGTCGAATGAACGTTTCCTCGGAGATGGCCAGAAAAAAAAAAAAGATCAATGTACGGGAATTCATGCAATTATGCCGAAATTAAGGTTGGGGGTTAGGGTTGGGGGCCAGTTGTGAAGCCATCGAAGCTGGTTGTAGGAATTTGCTGGTCAATTGTCGTGCAAAGCTTATTCTCTGCTTGGTATGAATGGGACCTTAAAAAAGCCATCAAAGCTGCCATGAGGGCTGCAGAGAGGGCCTTCAGATCTTCGTCTGGATGACCTATTTATGTTCGATTATCGCTGCATGTTCAAACGTCATATGATTTAGTCACACCAAGATAAAGGGTCTGCCTAGTACATGCGATAGTTTCTTTGTGTGTACCATCTATATTCAAACTGTGTGCTGTGGAAAGCCAAGGTTCTATGCAAGCATTTACGGTTTCTGCGAAAAAATGTGATATTTCGGAATATACTTGAGTATTTTTCATTTCATAACTGATTCTCTCGCAGTTCCAAAATATATTTCCGTATTTTATTGATATTGAGTCAGTCAATTAACATTTTATGGTATGCTCAACAAATAATGACTCTTAACTAAATTCAAATTACTTATTTTTAAGAGTTATGTTAATATTCGGAACATTTTGATTGTTTAAGTGACACGGCTTATGCTTAGTCAGTAGTCGGTTGTATCTTTAGTTTTCCTCCGTCGGTTTCATTCTTAATTTCCGATTCGAGTGTATATTTTCCATTTGGGTTTATAAACACTCAGATGATTCCATAAACCAGGCCAAAATCGATTAGTATCACACACACACACACACACACACACACACACACACACACACACACACACACATATATATATACATATATGACATAAACTATATAATAAAGGGAGGTGGTGTTTGATCAACACTGCTGGGTACCATGTTAATATAACAGTTTTGTTTTTTAAATCCCCGAAACAGTTACATGGTAAACAACTGATAATCCCAGCAAGAGACCATTTATACATTTCAATATAGTAATAATGTTTAGGGGGTAACAGGGAGAAAACACTGAAGAAAATAACATGAATTGCATCGACGGATATTGGGAAATAAGTGACTGATGTGACACAAAGAAATCTATTGAAAAAGTTTTTTAATATTCTGTGCTTAAAGCTGGAATGCTTTCTAGGCCATATATATATATATATATATATATTGGGAGAGAGAGAGAGAGAGACAGACAGACTGAGACAGACAGAGACAGAGAGAATGGAAAGTTGCTTTTGAAGGGGCTCCCTAGGAAATTTTAATAGTGAAAAAGGTTCCCTGAATACTTAAGCATTGAGGACCACCGCTCCAAACCGTCACCTGGAGATTGGAGTCTGAGATCAGGACAGAAAAAAAAAATTATAAACCAATTTTAAAGGCATGAAAGCCATACCTACTTCATTAATTGGCACGATACGATATCCCATCCCATTACTCCTTCTCTTTAAAAATGTACTTCGCAGTGCTTCGCTTACTAAATACCAGTATTTAGCACTTGAAAAGAAATTATCAAGATACTCATGTAGTGCAGTAAATTCAATCCTCACAGGGAACCTTTTCATTCTGATGTTGTGTGAGACTTAAAAGGGGACGATAAGTGTTGGCCATAGGTCAAAGTTAACTCAGCCAAAATTGTTGACTATTTACTTTCAATTTATAGTTATAAAATTGAATATTCAATTAAGGAAATCATCAACTCAAATAGTCAGCATAGGTTTCTTAAGTTTACAAACGGGTGTCTCTAGTTATGCATCAATGTGTCACGCCGCACTAATTCAGCTTGAGGGGCTGAGAATTTACTCTTTACAATCTGTAGATATTTTTTCACTGTTTTTTTTTAAAGATCCTCCCAAAAGATTTTTTCAATGCAAAGTTCAATTCACAATGAACATTTATGATAAAATGACGCTTATTTTATTTCTCCAGTGATCACAGCCCAGCTTAATATGGCATAAATAATTCATTTATTCATCAATCCTTTTCTCTTTTTTATTGATCACCCCCAACAGAATACATTTGTCACATGGCGGTATCTATTTAGTGTCTCACCAGACCTGTTTTTTTTTTTAAATCTAAATTGTAGTATTGTAAAAAATACATATTTCATATTCATAAAAAGATTTAACGTTTTAATTTGTTTCTACTTTTAAGCAACGCATTCGATAATTTATCATGAAGTGACTTATTCCTGTGGCCTTTGATTCCCACCACCATTAAAACACACACACACAAACACACACACACACACACATACACACACACGCACACACACACACACAAATATATATATATATATAAATATATATATATATATATATATATATACTGAGTTGTGTTTATAAATTAGTACAGATTTCCAAGCGAAGTCTTAAAAAAAGATATGCATCGTGACAAATGTGTTGCGTGTATCAGATTTTGCTGTTCTTTAAATATCACGAAAGAAACAGAACAATAAAAACCAATAAAAACCAAAGAACAACAAAAAAAAACGTTTACAGAATTCCATATTTCCAACTACGAACATTAAATCTATTTTCCTTCAACTGATAAAATATTAAGCTTGCCAGCCATTTTAGCAATAAGTTTTGCATTTTTTCACTGCCTTTCATTTTACTGTCTTCCTGTTCTAGGATATATATATATATATATATATATATATATATATATATATATATATATATATATATATATATATATATATATATGCATGTGTGTGTGTGTGTGTTAGAAAACGTCAACAAAATCAGTCACTTGCAGTTAATCCTGCTGGCTGGCTATGCATGTATGTGTCAATGAAGCTAGAGGAGCAAAACTTTTAATATTTACTCCTTCTTGAGTCTCAAAAACGTTTTTTCTTGTTTTTAAAGCCCCCATCTAGTTTTACAGTGAGATGTTCAATTTAGAATGTAAATTGATACTGAATCAGTCCAAATGTGTGCTCGGTAGCGTTCATGCATGTCTCTTTCCGATAATTCAGACGTTTTAGTGATCCAATAATATTTTGTAATCGATCATCCTCAACACGGCACGCAGGTAAAAAAAGTTTCTACTGTCATATGACAGTTTGTTTTGAATGATTTATCATATATATATATGCATTTATAACAAAAAAATTCTGCGTAGAATCTCATTTCAGACACTTTAAAAATAAATTCTCTCGCCGAATGAATCAATGAAATAAACAGATGCGATAAAAACTGACTTTAGCTGAAGCAAAGCGGGAAATCAGTCTCGAGCGGAAGTGACGTCGAGCAGCGTAATATGAACAATGCATTTGTATGTGTGTGTGGGTTTGTAACTGTACTCAACAACCTAGTTGCGTTGTGTGTTTATGTGTTTATGTATATGCACGCGTGTGTGTGAATGTGGAGCAATATTTAGAATGTACGTGTTCTTTGTATGGAGCAGTATTTGCACAGCATTTGTATGTGCCCATGTGCATGTGCGTACGTATGTGTGCGTATGTATAGAACAGTTATGATATGGGTGCGTTGTGTGCATATGTTTGCATCTGTTTGTGTGTATGTGTGTGCAAAAGTGGAGCCATATTTATGTGTCTATGGGTGAGTGTGTTGCAATATTAACTATGTATGTGTTTGTGTATGTATATGTCAGCGCATCGAGCAATATTACCGATGCATGTTTTTGTATATCTGCAAATGTAGAACAATACTGACTATGTATGTGCCTGTGTGTTTCGTGTGGATATGTGTATATGAGATTGTGCTTGTATGTGCATATGCTTTTATACGTGTATACGTATGTGTTCGTGTGAGTATGTGTATGTCTGTGTATGGACCAATCATAGCAAAGGATATGTTTAATTGGGTGTAGGTGTGGATTGAGCAACATTGACACGTGTGTGTTAGCATGTGAGTTTATGTATGTTTATTTGCTTCTCTGCAAATATGAATGTGCGTGTGCAGACGTGTGTGTATGTGCATGCACGTGTGCAAACATGTGCACTTGTGTCGTGTCTTCTCATATGCATGTACGTGTGTGCGTGTACCAGTGTGTATGCGCACGTATGTAGTAGTATTAACAATGTATGAAGGCCTCCAATTTGTATCCCATTTTCTCCCCGTCTGTCGACATGATCGAATTACCACGAGACGAATTGCTTTGCAACTTCGCCACTCGATTTAAATAATCGAATCTTAATATTAGCATTCGCCAAGTGAGTGAGACAACATACCAGTGGGCAGTTTTCGATTGGATCCTACCCAAAGTCTACCTGCTCAATATGCTGGATATTTACATCCTTTAAAAAATCGGCTACTTGTTGAAATTTCCTCTTTCTATTTATATAAAAACGATAGTTTCTATCTGTCTGTCTGTCTCTTTGTCTGCCCGTCAGTCCCCGTAACATTGGCGCAACTCAAACAAATTTGATATGCATATTAAGTGGACTATTTGGTTTTCTAAAATAAAGGTTTGATGAAGTTTCTGTTGACAATGTAACTATGATGCTTAAATGGACACTTACTTTCTGCTCGTTGGTGCGGCTTTAGCACAGCTCAAAAAATTTGTTATTCATAATTAGGGGATTTGGTTAAGCCAATTTGAAAGTTTTTAGGATTGGTTTTATTCGCAATGTGACCTTAAGCTCGAGCAAATATGATATGCATATGTAGTGGACCAAAGGGAAGAACGTGGACCATTTGGAATTCCCAAAAATGTTTTCCTGGTGAATATTCTATCATTGATATAACTATAATGAACCCTTACTTTCCGTTCAATGACTTTCCTTCCCTAATCTTCCTATCAAGTGTTTCCCTTTGGTTGTCCTTGTGTCCCCACCTTCATTTCAACAAACAGGTTTTACAGCGGGTTTCTTCTTCAGCATATTGCTAAACTGGACCATAACTTTCTGTTCAATTAACTTATATAAATATACATACTCGCAGGAATCTGCCCTGTGGACCAAGTTTCACCAAGTTCACCATAAGCTTATAATTCACTACGATATAGATTTATCACTTGCAAAAAGTCATTACCTATTCACTGCCGGACAGAAGCTTTTCACAGCTCCTTCCATACGAATATATATATATATATATATATATATATATATATATATATATATATATATATATATATATATATATATATATATTGTATACAAACACATCCAACTGAAGAATTTGACAATTTTTTCCACTGAAATCAGAATTAATTTCTCCATGTCGTATACCATCAAGATTCCATGTTTTTTTCTTTCCTTCAAATTATTAGATAAAGTATCCCCATATACAAACGGGACCAAACCACTTTCTAGCAGGTTGTAACACTTTAATAGACTATTCCATTAATATACTTAGAAATTTGCTACATGTCATTCCATGTTCGATTTCCAACTTAACCCAACCAACTATCAGTCAGACAAATGGACAAATGTTTTCCCTTTTCTCTGGTTCCGGTCAATACTATGATCTCCTACGTTGGCAAAGATTTGATCCATCTCTTTTGGTTACGTAATTCCAATAACATTAATACAAATTGATTTATTTTGTATAGATTATTCATTTATTCAGTTTTCATACTCTCGTTTCCATATTTTTCAATTTTGGTTATCATTTCATTATGATCAAGTTGATAAGTTTTAAAGGGATTGGGATGTCTAATTATGGCTTTATTAAATTGACTAAAAAATTAATCAATTTCGTCGCCTTGATTGGCTATTGTTACAACAAAAAAAAAAAATTACAATTTCCGGTATGAAATCAATAAGTCTAAAAGTTGTTCAGGCTATTCTCAAATTTTCCAATGATATTATTCCGTGTAATATAGAGTACTGCTCGTATTTGTTCAAAATGGAGCAGAGAATAATCTTGTTCATCAAAAGTTTGTAGACAAAGTATCTATCTTAAACTTTAGTATCATTAATATATAGAAACGTTACCTGTATTCCTTGGTTTTTTCATTTTAATTCAAGGTCCTAAAGATATATATTACTATAATACTTCCCGAATTCTCTAGTTAATGAAACGAGTACGACCTAGAAAGGAACGAGCTTGCTTTATATATATATATATATATATATATATATATATATATATATATATATATATATATATATATATATATATATATATATATATAATTACAGATTTGGTGCATTTGAACAGCCCTTTAACAAGATATACCACTATACAAACTGATATTTTTTGGGTTATGAGCATCCTTTTGGATCAGGGCTCTCGCATGGAGATTAGTTTCACATTTAGTCAATTAAGAAGGTTGTCAGAACCATATATGCTGATTTTTGATTCCATTTACAGTCAGCAGTTGTACAAAACAAAAAATCGACCACATCCGATAATACACAATGAATTGCGATCATTACCCCACGATCGTCGAGCAGGGCTCTCCTCTGACTTGATACTTAAAAATACACACTCACATCACTCAAAGACGGTCCTTACGTTGTGTTCAAAAAATGAACCACGATGAGGGCAAGAGTCTGCAAAAATTTACATTTCTTTGGGTAGTTGAATATTTTTTCCCCCGATATTTAAGTACATTTCACGGTACAGGCACAGAGATTCTTCCAGATGGTGGCAGACTTGACTACGATCTTCCATGTCCGTCAACTTCAACTCATTGCTTTCTCAGAGTTAGGACCGTTTGTTAAATCTCGCTGAATTCTTTTTGAGTGATTCCTTTCTTCCTGATGCAGCTTGACCGTTCATTCAACGCATCATCTCGAGCTCTGTAGAGTCTTTGAGTCTTGGAATTGAGCACGCCCTTGTCGTTCGGGTAATCTTTGTGTGAGTTGATTAATTCGCTGACATGAAAATAGAAATTATACAACTGCTCACCACTTTGAAAATGTGAACACGTAGATTGCAAACAGGAATTCAACTCTTTTCAACTTTGGCAAAATTTCTACAACGACAACAACAACAACAACTAATAATAATAATAATTCAGGCAACTGGTGTGAGATTGCAAATAATAATAATAATATCAATTATAATAATTATTTTTATTATCATTATCATTGTTATTGTTATTTGCAATCTCACACCAGTTGCCTGGTGATAACCGCTGGAGTTTGAGTGACAGCAAGTCTCCCCAAGTCTCCAGCCGTCCTCTCCTAGTACTCATTGGTCGCAGTAATACTGTGATTTACGGTGTGTTATTATTATTATTGTTATTATTATTATTATTGTTATTCTTCTTCTTCTTCGTATAATTATTATTATTATTATTATTATTAGTAGTAGTAGTAGTAGTAGCAGCAGCAGCAACCTTCTATTTTATGTGGTTATAAAAGAAATTAACTTTCAGAAGTTGAGATATAGAAGGAATACCAGGAAATCATTTCAAGCTTATTTAGCTCTTTTTAGTAACTACAACCAGAAGTGATTTGATGGAAAGATTGTTTTTGTGAAGGTGTCAATCTCTACAAGGAGTAAATTATTTTGAATTAGCTTTAAATTACCGCGTTAATCGAATTTTGGGAATTTTGGTATCAAACTTTCTAGCATGATAATTGAAATCACGTTAGTCAGAACCACGTGAATCAGGGGTGGGTGTTTGAGTTTTCCGTGTGTGTGTATGTGTGTAGGCGTGTGTGTGTCTGTGTGTTTGTGTGTGTATATGTCGGGGCAGGAAATAGTCCGAAAAAAGCTCAAGAAATAGTGGTCTAGTATAATAACTCGTGTTGATACGCTAACATTCAAAAAGTCCTAAATATAAACGAAATTGAAAACAGTGTATACAATCAATAGAAACTGTCATGAGACAAAATTCTTTCACCCTTCGTTTGATCAATAAAAACGAAAGACAGACACAAACTAAGGACCAATTTAGCATAAATCTACATCATAGATATAACCCCCCCCCCCAATAAAATCTATTCAGGGGAGGGGGTTTTGGAGTAACCTAACCAAGTGTTCTCATTTATGTGTGGCGCTGTATATGAAATCATATCGTGTCTAGGAATATTGCAATTCTGTTCTGTTCGATTTCGAAAAAAAAAAAATGACTTTTTTGTAGAATGTAATCTTTCATAAGTGATACTGAATTTTATTCAAATGATTACGAGCATCTGCTTCAAGATATATGCGTACATCTGTGTTGATATATGTGATGCATCTTGATATTTCTTTTCAAAGTTAGCATTCTCAAAATATGAACATGTTTGATGCATGAAGCACTTAGCACATTTCTCATCACTGAAAACCATTATTAGTTGGAAATACGTCAGAAGAATTGTAGAAGTTGAAAAATATTGCATGAATCTTGGAATTCTAAGACAAAGCAAAACTTTCGGTGAGAGAAAATTCAAAATTTTCAATCCTCAGGCAAATCCTAATAAATCATATTAAAAATCATAATAACCAACCAAATATAAGAAAAATAAATAGAAAGACGATATTAAAAAAAAGCTTGCCATTTTTTTATTATAAGGGAAGCATTTTAAAATCATCATGTGTGAGAATTGTTTCCATGAAGACATTTCTGTTTGGCTTTATAAAATTCAATTTTAAAGAAACATTGTGTTTAGCCCAAGAATTTATTCACTCGCTTTTATTAATAAATTGACAGTCTTGGGACTATAAAGAACTCAATACGAGGATTGATGTTCAAGTTAAACATTGAGATGTTCAATTCTTTGGTTCAGGTCTACTACGCATCTAATTTTTGGGGTAGTCCAGAACTTGTCACACACGCTTTTTCTTGAGCTAAAATCGATTAAAATCGAAAAACGTATAAAAAAATAGCCATATCCCAATTCCCAAACTTGTCAGATGTTAATTCTAGATTTTGTTTGTGATTAGTACACAGTCGTAGAAACCAATTCCATATTTTCAATAATGATATAAAATCAGTTTATTTAGTTGTTTTTGCATATTGAACAGCCGGAGATCATTATTATCGTCGAGGGTAATGTTTTGCCGACGGTATTTTACGATGAATTAGACATTTTCCTATTTCCAACTACGTATAATGAATGCAATATGAAGTGAATGTTTTATTCAGTGAATGGATTAGTATAATCTTTTGAAAAAAGTGGACGTTTCTTTTAAATGAGACTAGGTGAAAGGCATTTTGAAACTGCTTCAACTTATGATGAAACGTTTTTCAAATCAATTTATTCATTTTTATTTATTCATATTTTTTTTGACTGAATTATATTTTATCAAAATTAGACATTCAATATACCCTTATGGCCGAACATTCATATTTACTCTCATTGGACGAACACAAGATGAAAGAGGTTGTCATATACGAACAATCTACAAGATAAAAGATATCTCAATTTCTCTACCTTTAATGCACATATCATTACAGCATATTTCTTTAGCAACAATCTTGTCTATTCTCAAAAGTTGGCTACAGAAAGAAGTGCATTGCTTTTTTATTAAGATACCTATTTTGAAATATGTATTAGTACCTAGAGTATTATAAACGACTATACTCGAAAAGATAGAAATGACGTCATATATTCCCCGGTGATGGCTGCTTGATATCGTAAGTGTCAAGATGAGAAGAGGAGATAATTTTGTATTAAACTACAGCCTGCGTTTCCTGGAAGAACTCCGTCATTGTTCTGAAGTGTCACACACCCACCTATATGGGAAATGAGAGCTCAATAGATAACTAGCAAGAAACAGGGGAAGTAACCAAATAATTCAAAAGTGAGCGAATGGTAGATTAGCAGTTATGTTGGATACACAATCCCCTCTAAAACCTGCTTAAAAAAATATGTCTCGAATGATATGTGCCCGATAAAATATGGCCAGCCAATCAGTGTGGATTATGATTTATCAAATAATATGAGAGTGAGTTGACGATATCGAAAGCCCTTACTTTATAAAATGATTTTTTTTAATTTAATTTGAGTTTTGCCAGTGTAAGCTGGCTCAACAAGGAAAGTATACTGGAGAATACATGAAACTGTGTTTATGCTCTGTGACTTGTGGTGGGGGTGTTGAGAATTTATTTGGTGGGTTCTTTATGTGTGTGAAAAAAGCAGCAATGTGGCAGAGTTGTGTGTCAGATTTCCTCCGTTATATTGTCTCAGGAGCGGGACTGACAGTATCTACATGGCGCTAGTGATCATGCGTTGAATCAAACGAGCAATCTGTAAAATTCGAGGTTAGAAAGTTTCATGTCCTTTAGTGGGGCTGGTTCCGCTGACGTTCCGGTCCAGGACATCTCAATGACTGAGTACGTGAGTTAATTAACAATGAGTGATGAATAATTGAGGCAAAAAAAAAAGATTGAGGAAGACTAGTTATATAATATTACGTGCTGATCCTAGGGATGTTAATGACTGTTTTAATGAATAGATATCTAAGTATTCGGCAGTACTTGCGCCTGAAGATAAACCTACTGAGAACGTGTGTGTATGCATGCATACTAGCCGAAAACCCACTGGAACTTGCTCGAATTCCACCTATACGGGCGTGTTTTCAGCTAGTACTTGGGGCCATATAGTCAACATTTTACTCGGGATAGCTTATATGCATATATTTTGCATGGATTTCAGAATAATTAGATGTCAATTTCATAAAAACCAATATGTCACATGATATACCATACAGATAATAACAATCATCTGATTGGTATCTATAATCTATAAATACTCAAGTAAATAACTAAAATATTGTCAGCAAAGAAAATATTCATTTGCAAAAAATACAACATAAAAAATTGACAAATGTATTATAATCAGCAGTTTCGGTTCCATAAACGCCATTATATATATATATATATATATATATATATATATATATATATATATATATATATATATATATATATATATATATATATATATATATATATATATATATAAATAAACGTCATTTTTAGAAAAAAACGAGAGGATTCTGCAAATGACAATATTTTGAGTGGAGTGGTGAGAGATGATGCTTGATTTTTATTGCTCTAAATATCTTAACTTCACTGCCAAAAAAAGAGAAAGATGTATTCGAGCAAAAGTTCGAACCATCTTTGTGTGAGAGGTGAAATGGAGAAAGGTTTTGTGCGAGTATATGTAGTTGATTGTCATTGAGAAAAATTGTGTGCGTGTACGGAGCTGATGTAAATGTGTGTTGTTTTGGGTGTGTTGTTGACAAAGGAAGTGTTTTTACACTCGTATATGCTATGGGAATATGTTTGTGGGTAATAAAAGATTTAGGAAAAAGTTTGGGAAATGCAATTTCTTGAACCCCTTCGAATATTTAAAATGTGTTGTTTTTAAATTTGATTTTTGTATTTATCTGTTGAAGATGTGTCTGCATCGATATTTTGCTGTGTGAATAAGTGTGATTAAACCGAGATTTTAGAAGAGCGTAGGTAGTGTATTTTTTTTTACACAAATGACATTCATTACAACTACATATACATACACAGAAACTTTCTCCTTTTCACTTCTTATAGGCAAATGATTTGAACTTTGACATAAACTCATCTCCTTCTTTTCTTTGCCAGAAAGATACTTGCAACAATAAAAAGTTTGTATCGACCTCCCCGTTCTTCTCCAAACCTTGTTATTCGTAAAATTTCATCATTTTTCACATTTGACATTTGAAAAAGCCAGAATTAAGTCTCTCGAAACGTGTAAAGGAAATAAATACAATTCAATTACCAAACTTACGTGATTCCATATTTTTTATCAAATTCACCATTATATCGGATAGCTCTCCTCCATTTTCTCACTATGTATATATATTTCTCTCTCTCTCTCTCTATCTCTCTGTCTCTATCTCTCTCTCTCTCTCTCTCTCTATATATATATATATATATATATATATATATATGTGTGTGTGTGTGTGTGTGTGTGTGCGTGCATTTATGTTCAACTTGTTTCCAAATCTACAAACATATCATTATTTATGTAATACGAAATGTATCCCTCTGGGCATTATTGATATGCCAGGCCTGCATTGAATCCTAGGAAAAAAAAGATCTTTCGTCTTCTTTGAAGATAGTATTAAAAAAAATCAATCATATTGGTTCGGTCATGCAGACAGGATTTTGCCCCAATCTCTAATGACCCTTTAAATTTCCAACATTTCTCTCTCCTATCGATGAATTCTATTTGAGATATTTTCTTTGTCGAGTATCGTTTTAAATTCGCTAAATTTGCATTCTTCACATATCAGCTAAAATTCGAATGAATCGATAGAATTAAAAAAAAAAAGCAGAACAAAAAACGAACTTGAAATGCATATCCCTTTATTTGAAATTTTAAAAAGTACCAAAAGATTCTTTTGGAAAAAACTATCGATTCCCACTAAGTTTAAACCGATTGTATGTGACCTATCAACAACTTTTTTGTTCATGATTGAAAGTCTTGAAGAAACCTAGTGCTGCAAATCATTCTGCATAGGAAAATATTTTTCGAAAGATCTTAATCACTCAGATGAACCAAATATTGGCAATTTTTCTGAATTCTGTCATTTTCTTTTGTAATGAATTTGCTTTTAGATCAATAATATAAGTTGTTACAAATAGCGACGGATTGAAGTTTCTCATGAGAATTTTCGAGGCTGTTGCTTAATTTATTACTTCAAGAAGCCCTGCGTCAGCGAATAAAAATGCTCGTTTACCTGAATAATGTCTTGTGATGGTTCTTGAGACTTTCTTTGATTGAATCCGATCAAATTCATTTAATCAATTATTCAACTTTCTTTATCAATATTTCTATCTGGGGAAAATATCTCAGCTGATGACGGAAAGAAAGGAAATCACGAAACGGTTTTCAAAACAATTTGATACTTTGAGTTGAAATATCCACTTTACATAACATTTAATTTGTATCTTTACATAAAATACTTTTTTCAAAATTACAATCTGCGCTGCTTTTTCTCATACATTGTCAGTCTAGGTTGTTGCAATTAAAATCAAAGAAAAATGAAATAAAGCAATCAATATAAAAAAATATTCACCCTTTTTATAAGTTACTCTCCTTTGTAAACATTATTATCAACTTGTTATACCTTGAAAGTAAACTGACTAAGTAGCAGTGTGTACTTCCTTTTGTGGCTAAGTTATTGTCTTTCGCCATGTGAAAGAATGAAGACTCTGCTGGATAGGACAAGATCGTGTGGTTCACCAGTTTGTACAGTAGTCCATTGTTGCTCAATCTTTTTATTAAAAGAATCCAACCAACTTAGCAAACACATATGCTATTTCCTTCAGTACATACATAAAGACTAGAAAACTACCACTGAAACTTCAAATGTAGAAACTACCACCACTACCATATCAGGAGCGTTTATTGGCCATGTTAGCAGAAGCTCAATATGTGAAGATATATTTCACAGATCAGAATAAGAACACTGATTTTAAACGCATTTAGGTAGTAGAATTAACCCAAGTTCCGTCGATCCCACATTTAGAAAAGTAATCGGTATTGAAACTCTTTTAATTCAAGGGGTATTACCGGTTATTCCAAGGTTTTGATAGTTTGCTGACTTGAAACATTTAATAGGATGATTTAATTCAAGCTATCAGCCAACGGGTTTTATCAAACGAGAGTACAATGATGTTTATGTTCACGAGGTTTTACGCTTAAATCGCTTTCTGTCATTCATCTGAAATCGCAACACAATAACATTTCCTCTCTTGAAGGTAAGTATTCCAGTGCAACTTCAGGAATTGAATTGATTTACTCAAACTACTACCCATGAACCCATTTACTTTTTTGTTCTGATAATTCTCCATGGGAGATTTTACCCAAATTCATAAAATCGTTTTCAAATAATGCATATGTGACCGATATAACTGCAACTGAATTGTGCTGATATTAGGGTCCCTTTATGCATTTTCTGAAAAGTGATTTTATGAATTTTGGTTAAGCTCCCAAGAAAGACTATCAACACAACTACAGTATACGGTTAACAGTTTGAGTCAATTCATTGAAATTAGACTTTGAAAGAGGGAAATTGTTAGTGTTTAAACGGTTTCCGTTGGATGAATGTAAGCAAGCGATCACTGTTAATCTTTTGAACACAGATCTGATTATTCCCATTAAATAAGACCTCTTCAGTGGCAACTTGAATGAATTATTTCTATTCAAATTTTTCAAGTTCTAAAATTCACAAAACTTCAGTGACCGACATTAGGAGTAGACCTATATAAGCTTCCCGTACGGTATTTATAGGAAAATAGTCCCCTCGAACGTTACCCATCATCCAAACAGACGAGTTGTTGGTGGATCGATCCTCACTGGATCTCAGAGTATAGATGGATTGATACCAATCCACGCTGTCGATATTTACTCCAATCATGAACATTGTGGTTTCCTTGGTTTGTTGTCCGTAACACTTGACCCTGTCACTTAAAGATAACAATCTTTCATGATTAAAGCATCCCCCGATATTTTGAAATTATGAACCGAAACAGATTTGTTATTATAATTTTTTTTCATATAGTTTCATAGATAATTTAGATACATACATTAACTTTTATTAACTACTAACTAGTTTTGTATGGTTCTCTTCAGAATTCAAATGATTAGAGATTGATAATTTCAGAGTGTATTTTTCCTCTCTTTCCAAGGACCCAACACTGAACTTTGCTTCTGTCGGGTGTGATTTGAAGGTGACCTTTCATTTCCTAATAGGTTTAATACCGATACTTTTATAGACTGCACAGAATTTAATGGAAATTGACTCAACATGAAAGGAAGAAGAAATCATTGAATAGAGTTTTTAAAAAAAGTGATAAACTCAGCGACTCTCTACAAATGTGTCGGTTTCCTTTCATCTCCAGGAGAGAAGAAGACTTAAAGTTTTTTTTTTTACAATTATTCAAGATAAAGTTACTAATGTTATGTGGCGTCTCCGATATTTTATTGCCCCTTGAACCTGTTATTCTAACTCTGGTTTCACTTAAGTGTTTTATAATCGATATCAAAATTCGGTACAAGTCAATGTATTTATGGTGGCCCATTTCTATTCGATAAAAAACGTCAAGTGTACAACGAAAGTAGGAAAAGCCTAAACATAGGTATAAAGATAAACATAAGTAAGACAAATGTAACGTTCAACTATAACGATCTGAGAATGACCGTGAGAATAGAGGATAAAAATCTAGAAGTGGATAAGGAATAATTGTACTTGAGTAAGTTGATAAGTTGGAGAGAGGCCATAAGAGTGATATAAAACAGCGTATAACAATTGAGATGAAAGCATTTAGCAAATCGAGAGGCATGTTGAAAGCGTCAGGACAATATGCTTACGTAAAGTGTGCAATCTATGTATTATATCACTTATGATATTCAGATGAAAGTTACAGAGACCGACAATATCCCTTGAAAACAAACTCGGCATGACACAGAGAAAGAGAGTTAGAGCGATGCTAGGGATTATTTTGAGTCCAGAGACATATATATATATATATATATATATATATATATATATATATATATATATATATATATATATATATATATGTATATAAAGAGCGAGAGACAGACGGACCGACAGACTGACAGACGGAGACAGTGACAGAACTTCTAGTGGAATGAATAGTTTAGATGAAAGTGGATCAGTGTAGGGTTGTCAATTTAGATGTTTTTTTTTTTAAATTCAAATGAGTGAGCCAAGTGTTGACAATATTAAGATATTTTCATCTTCAATTTTGTTCATGTTTCAGAGTCAAACGTGGCCAACTGAAAGTTTAAAAAAATGACTTAAAGACTGACTTCTAGGATCGACAGAAATATCATACCTAAACTGGCAACCGTGGGGTTAACTGCATAGGGAGTAAGGGAATATATTTCGATGATCAAATAATGATGCTATTGATTGGTTATGAATAAAGAATTTTATTATTAAAATGCTGGAAATAATTGAGCTATTCTAATCTTGATGATTTGATGAATACCAACAGTTTTTAATACATTCTTAAAAGTTTTTTACATGCTTATACAGCTTTTAATTTGGTACGATTTGGACATAAGATTTTGATTTTCATCCATGGCAATCCAATGTTATATTGTTTCAATATTTTTTTCTTTTTTGTATTGGTGAATGTTTGGTACAAATTCTGTCAATTTTGATGCGGTAAAAGGTACCTAAAATGAACCTTTTGAAATAAATCGGATTCTTTCCGCACTCACTGCAACTGAAATAAAGTGAAAGAAGCCAATTCTATAATAGTTATCATTCAGCATTTCCTGACCAGGGGGCTACCAACACAAGGTTAGCTAGAATTCATGGCTCGGAATAGTCTAGGGGAAAACTTTATGATATTTAAAAAAAACAAAAAACAAAGACAAAAAACAAAGGAAAAAACAAAAAAAATAAACAAAACAAAATGTACGATCAATTGTTAGGAACTGACCCCCACCCCCAAAACAAAGAAAACTAAGAACAAAAACACGTACCTGAAGCACATACATTTGAGAAGGGATACAAGCCGATTCTGTTTGTCATCAAATGGTATACTATGCTAACAAAAGTTAGGTAAACAATTTTATTGTAATTTCACCCCCACTATTCATAATTATGATCATTGCTACGAGTATTGTACCCGTAAAGAATTTCTGCATCATTTATGCATTGATAAAATATGCGAATATGTGTTTTAGTATAAATGTATATCCCAAACAAATACGCATACCTCAGAATTGATTTCTCAATCAATCCTTCTCAACTCATCATATGATTTTTTTTATAACTCCAAAACAGTAAAATAAACAAGTTGGGTAGAAAAAAAACCCGAATACACTTTATATAAAAACTCCATTTGTTTCCAATCATCCTACAAAGACATCATCATCATCATCATCATCACCAATAATAGTAATAGTTATAATACTAGGGGTTGTGGTAGTCGCAGGAATAGTCGTTTAGACAGGAACACACTGACATATTGCTGCTCTCTTTAGTGTACGTGAACACACCGACATGAGATTCACTGTATCGTCTCACAAACTTCCTGTTTGCTTTAGCATGAAAGAAATAAAAAACAGCAAAGAAAGAGACTCTAGCTTTTACGTAAGTTTTGGCGGTATTTCATTATGTACACTAATCCTTGATGGTGTTAAAGAGGACTCGAAAAAGTATATTTTTTGATTCAAAAAGATTAATTAAATATCCACCAGAAATTAACGCAAGGTTGAAAATGAAAGCATGCCTTTATCAGATAGCTCACTATCACCTATTCAGTGGGCTACCTGCATTTGTGACGTCATATCCGATGACTAACCGCTAGCCCTTTTACTTTAGTTTTGTTTTAAAATCTATAACTTGTTTTACCAAAAGACTTAAACGCTCTTTGTGCACATTTTGTTTTTCTATTCAATGATTGCATTCATTTTCTCAAGAACGAGAAACTTGCCAACGCGTCTTCTACTTTAGAAATAATACATATATAGTTAGAGTCAGAAAGTAGGTTAAGTCTGCAGGTTCGAAATTAGGATTACTAGGCAGGTTTGGAGTCACTGTTTTTAATTTTCAAATCATTTATTGATGATATTTCGTCTCTCATATCCTTAGACATTCACTTCTGTTAAAATGGCGGAATCTGAATGGTGACTATAGCATTATAGTCACATTTGCAGATCCCCCCATGTAAAACCTGAATTTTTTCTTTCTGTAAACGAACACATTTCAAGATGTTTGTAGGGTCTAATAAAATGAAAACACTAAGAATTGAGAGAAAAAAATTCTGAGAAAATTCACAGCTTCAAACGCGTAAATCTGTACCGATACTGCTATTAGTTTATATACGTCAGAGCAAACATGACCAAGATTGTTACATATCCTAATTATTCTAAAGCATATAGAATGGAAGATTGTCCCTGGTTCTTTGTATGCTATTTTCTTTACGCATTTTTCCTCAATTATTTATATTGATTTAATCAGTTTTCTCATTCTTAGAGTTATTCTTCCGGCATCTTATGTTCCTTTGTATAACTTCCATTTCTCAACGTTTCTACTTTATTGCTTTGAATACTCTGTCTAAATGTCTTTTTTGTATCAAGAAAAACATTAATGTTTGCCTTTCTCAAGACTTATGGGAGGCAAAAACTGACAGAATGATGCATACATTAACGATTAGGGACATTAAGCCTTTGTTCCTGTCATAGTCAGAATAAAGACATTCATTTCCTATTATCATTTTTGAATTTTTATGACCTACCTTCAGTCTCTCAGTTCCCACAGTTTATTTGATTTGTGCCTCAGAGGGTTTCAAAGTGCTGATCTTTATGTGCTTTCCATTTTTTGATGCTCATAATTTACTTACTCAAAAGAATTAAGATCGTTTTCTTTATTCAATGAACAATTAATATTGATATTATTCTGATTGATATTTCCTTAGCACACGTGTAATCATATAATGGCGTGGCGTTCAATCGTCATTGTTATATGGACAGTATAAACTATTTTTCATATATTTTGGTTTATTTCTTTGGATTTATTAAAAAAACAATGCAAGCCGTCCGCAAGCTCTGTTCAACGCATATTTTAGTAGTGGAACAACCATCACAACTATGGCGAATTTTCTGCTTTCATTTGTTCTGGAATTGACTTATATAAACTTAACCCTTGCCTGAGGCGACACAATAACGCTAACCCTGGATATCTTTATGATTATAATAATCAACAGCCTTTTAGCGTTAACATGGACCTCCCCCATTATTCGCCATGGGCGTCGCTGAACCAGTTCTTTCTGAATTTGTCTTGCTTGTCACACCATATATACGGGATCAACATCTTGTTTTACTATTGTGTCAATGACTTTTGAGATTTCCACTGAGTCGGAGGACATTCAAAGTCAACAAATGCTACAGTAGTTGGTTTAGTGAATGGAGGAGGTTGATGGTTGAGTATCTTTCTTCTAAAGCAAGCTTGTTCCCGTGGTTGGTTTTCATCTAAGGTTGTGGTGATTATCCGTCACACTAACCTTAACCCTTATCCTAACTCTAAAATATTTTCTGTATTTAAATTCAATAAAAAATAGTTTCAAATAGTCGCGTTTTCAGTTTTCAATTCTGACCCAATTCACTTATATATTTTGTAGTTTTCAAATGGTCGGAATAATTTACACTGGTTCAATGTAATTTATGTCTTTCTTCACATCACGTCAATATAATTTGGATGTGCAGAGTGACTGAATGGTTAACGGCGCGAAAAACAGAATGAACGTAACGAGTTCAAATTTTAGCTGAGACAATCTGCTTTAAATATGAACTAATACCCTTGGGAAAGAGCTGGATCCCTTCCTTGTCTTCTCAGCAATCGGTGAATATTTTGGCTCTCTAGTTATGGTTGGCATCTATTGTTGCTCCTAGGGAAGCTAAAAATTAGAGTAGGCAAATCAAAATAAATGCAATAAGCAAATTAAACATTATGGCATGCAAATTGAATACTACTACAAGGAAAAGAAAAAAATCTTGGCGGCATATCAAAACATGCATGGAGCAAGCTGAGGAAATACGACATGGGAATTCAAAATTATGATGTGGAAATTAGAAAATACATCGAGCAAACTAAGATATACATAATTTATCATCAGTCCCGACCACAAAAACGAAATAGTTAGTTGTGGCACTTATTCCAAATACCTAATCTAATTTTATTGCATTTTAATTTGTTTTTAGTAGTCTTTGACTGTAACTCTGAGTTTTGATCTTCTCTTGAGAAGAGATAAGTTGTACAAAGTGGACAACTCTGGTTCAAAACCGATTGGAATCGTACGGGCTTCTTTAGGCTATCCTGCTTTTGATTCACGCACTGTGACGACACCGCTGACGATGATAGTTCTCAAGTTATTTTGGAAATTCAACATCGAAACTGACCACCCCATCCAAGCAAGAAGACTGGACCCTGTAATCGAGGACAAGGAGAGGATAAGATGCCAAATAATAGATATTTCCGTGCCAGCAGACCATAGAGTAAAAAAGAAAGAGAGTGGAAAACTGGAATCTAGCAAAGTAACTGAAGTAAGTGTTGAACATCATGTCAGAGTATTACCAGTAATAGTAGGTGTACCGAGAACTGAGATGGGAATAATTAGGTATAAAAACAAGGATCGAGACTATACTGACTACAGCACTGCTGGGTATTGCATGAATGCTGGGGTGAGTGCTAGTAATATTAGATCTACGACCTTAACAGGCAGATGAGAGGGAAAAAAGCAAAATATCCACAAATGGTGGTAAAAGTACTAACCATTTCGCTGCTGTGGTAGTCAAGGGAGATATGGGAGGAACCTGGGGTGACTTACGCAGCCTTCAGCGATAACCACTGAAGACCTGGTGTAAAACAGTAAAACACAGCACTGCTGTGGACTGTGTGAGTGTAAAGAGGAGGGATGAAGACCCGAGGAGACTTTCTATCACTCAATCTCCAGCTGTGACCACTAGGCATCTGGTGTGAAAATGAATAGTGAAAATAAGAATGAAAATGACGAATGGAAATGAATAACAACAACAACAACAACAATAATTCCATATGCTAAGAAAACCTTCAAACATGACCTAAACTATTCACAGAAGGAAAAAATATGTCACAATAATATGGAAAAAATACTCATACAACTATAAACAAGAACTTTAAAGAAAAAAAGTGCCTCCCAGTAGATATGACTGTCTCAGCGAATTCAATATTGTTGGGAAGGAATTCGAGAAATTCAGAAAATATATTAAGCTTGAGGTAGAAATCAGAATCAGATGAAATTACAATGTGGCAAATCAGGACCGAAAATCCCGATTGCTGTTGGGGACCTTGGAGAACTCAAAAAAAGGACTAGAGAACTTATCAGCAGCATAGATGGAAAGCCCAGGAAAAGGCTCTTATCTCCACTACAAACATTATAATAAATTTCCTGCCAATGAAAATGTATGCACTACACCCAAAATGCATCATTTTATGTATACATAGAAGTATGTTTCGGAAAGTGCTTTATTGTCTGTGATTGTAAAATCCCTGCCCTCACTCTTTCTTTCTCTCTAGAGCCCGGACTGTCATAACTTACAAGGCTGCTGAGATTAGGTCTCTGGTTGAGACCCAGCTGGTGACTTACATAAACTGAAATCGAAACCAACAACAACATTCCATTAATAGAAATAGTTGCACAGAACTTGATATGGAGTTGAAAGGGTTGAGAGACGGCATACCCACACACTTATTTTGAATAGATGGACTGAAACTATATGAGAAAGGTGACTATGGACTTGAAGATTAAAAAACAAATCTGTTCCCATTTTTTATGTTGACATAGGAATGATAGGAATTGATAAGTGTTTTAAGGCCGGGTTCAAAAGAGTTTTCATGAATTAATGAAGGAAGTTGAATTCAACATGCCAGTATGAAAGAAATAAGACGGAAAATGCTTAAGAAGAATGCGTACAGCACAGAAAACTGTGCTGAATTTTTAAAAGATGGAGTAAGAGTCACTGACAAGCTGTATATCCCAACTGTAACATGGTTTTACATAATTCATTGGAATCTACAAGAGATTAGAAAAATTGACGTAAAAAATAAGGACACGACTAATGTGCCACATAATTCATCATCCTAAAGCTGATATTGATTGTCTCTCTTTAGAAAGAAGTAACGATGGTAGGGTAATGGTGCAACTCGGAATGCCATACAAAACAGCAACGATAAGATTATACTAGGATATTGAAATCACTCAGGACATCAAAACTAGTTAAGGAACATAGAAACACGAAAAGGTTGCAGTAAATCTTTAGAGAAAATGTAAAATCTTAACAAAAAGTGTAAAATCTACAAAAGAATTAGATATAAACTTGAACAATGGAAGGTTTTCACTGATTATACATGTGAAAAAACTGAGGCAACTTGCAAAGGAGCTGGACCATAATTGATTATCATCATCAGTCTTTTAATGTCCGTCGTTGGATATAGATTTTCCCTAGGATTCGCAACAATTCCCTATCATGGGCGTCGCAGAGCCAGTATCTCCTGAATCTATCAAGTTTATGTTTCCATCTTGTGTTCTGTCAGCCTCAGTTTCTTATATAATCTCTCGGGATCCATGTTATGAAACGTGATGTCCATCGGTTGTCTTCCATTCTTGCATCATGGCTTTCCCATTGCCATTTGAGTTTTTTTAATAGTTTCTATGATGTCACGAACACCTGTTTTCTACCTTATATACTGTGTTGTCTTGTGATCTCTCCATGTAAGGTTGAGCCTGATTCTTTCATGCACACGTTGCATACTTCTCAGTTTGCAATTCTGTCTCTTGGTTAGGTTCCATGTTTCAGCTCCATAAGTGACTACAGGGAGAATTCATTGTTTGTATATTCTTCTTTGTAGGAATATTGGGATCATCTGGTTCCTGAAAGTTGAGCTTGCTCTGTCGAAACTTGTAGTAAAATGAGGAAAAAAAGTTCTGTACAGACAATATGTCGTCCGAAGCAAAGACACTTATGTTAACAAAACAAACTGCCATTGGTGGCTTTAATGAATTTATACTCGTCGCACAAGACCAAAGCATGCCCACACAAAAACTTCAAACAAAGTCATGTAAAATTCAGGTCGACCCAAATGCTGCTGCTCTGACTCGCATGAAAAAACAATAAATAATCTCGAGTCTAGCTGCTCTGTTTTAACACGAACAGAATAAAATTCCAGACATGAATGAGTTGGCCAATCTCTACGCTGGAAGATCTGCAAACAATAACAGGTATTAAATTCCGATCCAGATACTGAAAGGCAGAATGCCACGATACGATGGGGTTCGGCAAAAATATAGACGGAACCACGAAAGTAAATAGAACTGATTTAGGAATCAAGGACCTCTGACTTTGCCGTCTGATTGAAATATAACAGTAAACTAACATAAAAATAAAGCACAAGGCCTTTGAAATCAATGTATAGAAGATGTGCCTCTCGAAAAACACAAACCAAGGGCATTAGTGGTATTCAAGAAAGGAGATGAAAAACATCTCATCAAAATCTTTGTCGACCATTTACCTATAAAATCTCTCTCTCTCTCTCTCTCTCTTCCCCCCTCTCTCTCTCTCTCTATATATATATATATATATATATATGACCATTACTCCGAGACAAGGGTCGCACCCACGGAGCAAGACGAAAAAACATCCAAATATTTACTCCCTATTGTATCTGTAGAAAAAAGGTTTATTTTTTTTACACCCCCTGAATGACTTTTAGTGGGAAGATAAACTTGCGATGTAATTCCATTTTAAATCAGTCCCCTAGCATCATAGATAATTTTTTTCTTTTGAAAATTTTTAATGGTCACTACTCAACAAAAGGTGATGTAAGTGACATTCATTTATTCCCCCTTTTCTGATTTTGAATAGACCATTGCTGACACGACATGCTGGCAAAATACTTTCATCAGGTGACGGTTTCTATTGACTGACTACCCTGGTCGGTTTTAATCCAGATCCTTTCACTCTTTTTATGTAATCCATGTCAAGGTTTTTAGTGCTGATTATCATAACAGTTATCAGAACAGAATTTGCGAACCGAGTTCAAATTTTGGCTGTGACTGCCTATGTTCACTTCGCTCATCTGCCCACAGGAAAGGCATAAATTCTATTCTGTATGTCCAAGTATCTTGTCAAGAATCTTACCACTGATATGCAACGATGATTTCCGGGAAAGTGAGAGGGTAAATGATCACCAAGCTACAATATCATTCCTATCTCAACTGTGCAGAAAGTAGCAGCAGAAATCTCTAACCCTCAAAGTCAAACATTAGACAAACTAAGATGCAATCATCATCATCATCATCATCATCATCAGCAGCAGCAGCAGCAGCAGCAGCAGCAGCTGCAGAAGCTGTTGAATTTCAACTGTTGGACAAAAGCTTTCTCCTTCCATTACGAGTATGATTGCGGTAATCTCTGTCATGTTTCACCGTCAAACTTTTCTATTTCACCCCTCCATCTTGTGATTGGTCTCCTCCTGTTGCATTTATTGTCCCATGGTCACTAACTGATTAGCTCTTTACCCCATCTCTTGTCTATTCTTTCTGATCAATTACTTGTATGATACCTTCAGCTCTGGTCAACTATCGGACCCCTGTTGATATTTTTCTATCGCTAAGAGTTATTCCTAACATTGCTCTTTCCATTGCCCACTGTGCTTATTCTCAGTTTGTTTCCCAGTGGTTTTGTAAATTCACAGGATTCGCATCCGTACGTCGTAGCTGCTATTATGCATGATGGTATATTTTATGTTTCAAGCATAATGGCATATCTGCTCCTCGTCATGTCTCTATGTATACCAAATGCTTTCCAGCCAATCGTAAGTAGTAATTATTTGCCAACTGTTGATTAGATTTGGCACCATGTCACATGTTTAGGACACCCAGAAAGGGCCGAACTCACTACCAACAGTTTTAATGATCCACAATTTAAGCTTGCGAACTAATTACCCTTAGATTTACGTCCGAGGTTGTAGTAGTAGTAGTTGTAGTAGTAGTAGAAGTAGCTGTAAAGTCAAGCAATTGTTACCGAATCATCCGATATCAAATCAGCCAGGGGTCCCCAGTAAACCCTCTCAGATTCCCAATAAAATAATCATCGGTGGTCTATACAAAAAAAATCTATTGAGAAACTTAAAATAGTGGCCATATATCTGCATCGGTTTTGAAATAAAATATTGAAATTCCACTCAATTTGGTGTATTTTATCAAACCTCCAACATTTACAGCTCTCTTCATATGATATGTAAAGCGTTGGAACTTTGCGATTCGAGTTAGCCTTTCCTTTTTGTGATTAGATCTATTGTATCATGTATGTTTCCTCCATTCCCTGCAAATGGCCAAAATCTCAAACGTGAAGAGACGATACCCAATCGCAGTGCTTCTCACACACGCAATATGCGAAATGAAGCACTTGCACCTTTTTCCCTGTCATATGTAGCACATTTCAGGTGTCCAAAATATTGCTTATTTTCATGCCCTCATTTTAGAATGTAAACAGTTAATGAACACTTTCATGCATTACGTTGTATTTTCAAGTATCATCTGAAGCTGATCGGACAAAGGCTTGGTAATCTTGCCTTGTTTCTTCGTGGAGTAATGCATTTAAAGAACAATTCATACTGAGGGGGGGCACTCAAAGTTTTCCGCACGAGGAATGATTTCAGTACTTAATCGAACTTACTTCCCAAAATATGAGCCGTATTCTGTCACTATGGTTGGAAAGTATGTTTTTTTTTTCTTTTTTGCAGAGGATCAATTTTCAGGATAGCTGTGCTTTTCGAAAGATTTGTATCTCGGTCACTCTTTCTTGGCCAGGTCAATAAATTTTCAGCACTAAGAGCATGAGAGTTCAAAGATTATAACCCTGGATTGGAGCTCAGCAACAACTCCACATTTTTTTGAGATCATCATTTTTTTCTCTTTTTCCATCATCGATGAAAATATTTTCATAATTGCAATCATTCGTTATATGACTAGCTGTCACTCAAACACCAGCGGTTACCACCAGGCAACTGGTGTGACAACAACAACAACAACAACAATAACAACAACAACAACAATAATAATAATATTAATAGGAAGTCAGGTTAGTCACCCAATAGAAACCTTCACGTGACCAACATGACGTGTTTCAACATTGGAAGGGGCGATCGATGGTTACCTCTCTTGCTTCGACGGCCGTCAGTAAAAAAAAAATGCGATAAAAAACAAAAACAGAAACAAAAACAAAAAAAAACAAGTAACACAAACTGGAGGTTCAATATATAATGATTTTGTATTATCAGTTGAAGACCCCAGTACAAATTTATTCATCGGAGGAATTTTCCCGAACAGTTTTCTTATAGTCATGACGAGGAGTTAAGTTGTAGCCTTCTAATTACATTGCTGTGATCATGTACGCAGGAGACACACACAGTCAGCGGCACCGATTTGAAAACTGAAGAATCTTAGGTAGACAGTTTTGGCTGACAGTTTCTAAGAATAATAAGAAGGAGATGAAAAAAAAAGAAGATCGCCTTCACAGTAGGCAATAACTAAACAAATGTAGCGTCAAAATTTTGAAATCATGTTAAAATATCTAAGGAAGAATTAATATGGTCAGAATGAATTACACTGATGACATTTTCCACTGGAAACATCTAAAAAAGAATGAAAAAAAAAAACATTTAGAAATATCTAAACTCTTTTTATCAAGATGTTATCAATGAGTTCGTCAATAAAAAGTCCCCGAAATGGTCCAAAAAGTTCTTATTTTTCCGGAAAAAATAAAATTTAGAAGGAGTGGAGGAAGTGCTGTTGTCCATTTCTAAGTCAATAGACAAAACAGTATTGCCAGGAGCAATGGAAAACACGACCAAATACAAGACCAAACAAACATAACCACCTATAAAAAAGACAGGACTCTTTTTTTTTCAATAATACCATCAATATCGATAATATAATCATGATCAATATTAATGATATCATCATTATCGTCACCATCATGAAAATGTTGAAGTAATTTTGATAGCTGTGAAACTAATTAACTGATTGAAGATGATGGAAACACTTCAGTCCAATAAATTAACTTTCGTTGAGAAATTTCTGCTCTTTTTGCTCGTGTATTTTTTTGTCTTGAAGAAAAGGTAATATTTTTTCCTTGGTAAATTTGCTTTTTCAATTTGGTTGCAGATGAAATTGGCTCTTTAAACAATCTGAAAAAAAAACTGTTTCTAGATGCAACTGAATGTGCCTTTCCCTCTCTGGACATTCAACCTGTCATTAAAGAAAGGAAAGTCGCTTAGAGTTAATAGAAGTGAAAATAATGAAATCAACCTTAGAATCAACATTTGCTCTCGTCTTTCTTTGTGAGTGTTGCTCGTTTTTCCTCTTTTGAATTTATTTCTTCAACTTCTATTTGTTCCACTAATTAGAAACCATCAACAAAAATGTCAAGATAGATTTCTTCAGTTTTTACCCTGTATCATGTCTAAAAAAGACGTTACATTGTTTTGATCTACTGAATAAATTCGTAGTAAATGATGGTCAATTAGCATTACACGTTTATGCCAGATTAATACACTAATTTGAGCCCAGCAGCATTCCAATTTTTTCAACGGGATTCCCTGGAAGTTATATTTATCTATTGATCACCCATTTCTCCATTTTATGGTTGAACATCTCCAGCATAGTATGCTGATGGTTTCTACTGAGTGACTACCTAGCTATATTTTTTCTATTTTGCTCTTCTAAAATCATGTTGATTTATTTCCGTTTATTCAGTTCACTCCCTTGTTTGAATTTTTTTTTCCCTTTTCATCATTCATTGAAAAAATTATTCTCATTTTTTTTGGGGGGGGATCTTTCTTTCCGGTCCACTTTCTCCATATTTTCAAGTGAAGTGACTTGGGTATTTTTCGAATGTAATTTTATGTAATTTACAACATTCCTTTCAATAAAAATCACACAAAATAAAACTAAGAGCAGTGGCATCTTCCTGAAGAATTACAGCCGAATATGCCTGAAAGCAATTTAGTAGGAGCACAATTAAATTGAAATAAAATTCGGAATCAATACAAATTTTTATCGCCATTGACACACACCGTAGTAACACACATACGTTCTTTAATACATTTGCGCCTGTAAAATAAAACGAGATATCCATCGCACATTTTCGATTCAGCCGAGTGTAGCCACCTTTTTAATGTGTAACAGGTTAAATTGATAAAATTACGTTGCTGTAATATGATATCCTATTTCAGGGGTTACCTTGTCATGTATACCATTGAAGGACTGCCCATATAACATATCATGTTGCTTGAGTTTTTTTGCTAAGATTTGTTGTTGATTTCATAGCAACCCTTTCCAGCCTCATAAAATTGCTCATTGTAAGTTAAAAGAGAGGAAAGATTTGCAGGACTAAAACTGAATTATCAAGAGAGAAAAATATCATTTTCTTTCAATTTTGGTTGATTTCAATCCATGGGACCCTACAAATGTCTGGAAATCCTTTTTAGTTCTATTCATAATGAAAACCTATTCTTATTGTCGGTATGTTCTTTTTGCCATCCTATCAAGAGTCCCACAGGGATAAAAAAACAAAACATGAAATAAATATTTAGGAAATAATGACCCTTGCCCTAAATCTAACTTCAACCCTGAATCCTGAACCGAAATTCAACCTTACCTCATAAGACTTACACCAAATTTGAATACTGATACTAAAATTGAATCCTATTTCTAAGACTGACCCTAAATCACAACAATTCACGCCGTATTGGCCCTAAAGTATGGGTGGTATTTGGAAATATAACATATATAGATAGATTGGGAAAAATGCCACAGGGGCTTTGTTTTTTCATTGAACGTTTGGATTGATTGAATAAATTATGAAGACATCTGACACATTATTCGTGTGAACCATGATGGTGATATTAAAATGGTTGTCACTATGGTAAAGTTAATCCCTGCTATAACATAGTTACATTGTAAATAAAATTCCTTTGTGAAACCTGAAAAATGTTTTCTTCAATAAACATCAACGAGTTTCCCTAATGGCTATAATGTATTGAGAACATCTAAAATTGAAAGAGAAAATCCTAGGAAAATTTGCAGCTCCTGACATTTGAATCTTGATCCCCCAAAACTTCCGTAGTGTTTACAATAGTCCGATGTTGTACAGCTCTACTGTAATTATGTACTTTGCATGTCATTTGCTAAATCAAATTGTCGTGATGAATAATTAAATTGTTTCATTTTCACAACATTAATTCTTATCTGAAGAGACACCAAGTTAGTCACAAACTTAGTCGGGATATACTTTAAAGTACAGCGGAGAAAAGAATAGGAAGACGAAAATGAAACAGTGATGAATACTTCGGAAATAATAAACACTATCCTCAAATCTTAACGAACCCTAAAACTAACACCGACCCCGAATACTGATACTAAGGAAATTAAAAGTAGAGGGTTACATAAGGACAGATTTTTTAGTGCGTAAGACTTTTCAGCCTGTGACAACATCAAAGCCAAGAATCTTACAAACGTTTACGTAATTTATAATACTTGACTTCTCAGCGAAAGGGAATTATTATTAATTTGAATAATATGTCACAAGTAAGTTGAAGTTTGGTTAGTAGAGGAGGGGTATCTTTTTAGGGAGAGCATCCCAACGCTTGAAAGTTTCATTTAATTTAAGGCAGAGCATTTTGAGTTGTCTATTTCACCTGACAAAAATACCGAGGCAGTCAGCCATAACCAGAGCTGTTGCTCAGGAACTTGGGCAGTTGTTAGGAAATGGAATTTTGGAATAAAGATATTTTTCAGATTATTTGGAACGGGTTTTGGTGATTGCCTCAGGCATCAGCCTCCCGTCCTTTGGGTGATGAGAGTGGGTGACAGGGAAACTTCGAAATCAAGTAACTTATACAGGAAATAATTTTTGCATCAATTTAAACTTTAAAAATCATTGGGTTTGACCATTTCTCTGCTTGCTTTGAAATGGTAATTGGCTTGTCCCCTGCCAAGTTGTGGGGGAAGAAATGAGACAAAAGACCGAGAGAAACCGACACCAAGGCCTAACAGCAGTGAAAGGAGTAACCGATCAAACCAGAAGTCAACAACGGGGGTTATGAATACTTGGTCGACGGTCATCAAAACTTGCATACAGTCTATTGTAGAAACAAGTGTGGCAAAGATGTTGCAAGCCTTTTAGATCGCTAGTCGATCTTTCCTTAGATTAGTACTGCCCAAAGCCCAATCGGGGAAGAGAATATCACTGCGCCAAAGATCCAAATAGGGAAGGCAAGCATACTTTTAAAATCTGGAATTAAAGACCTTTATCTTTCCATAATTCGAAAATTGTCGCCAATGCACTCCTGAAAATTAACATTTGGAAATCCTGGTTTTACCAGCGTTCGAAAACCGACGATTGGAATCTTGGAAATGTACAAAGATTCAAAACAAAAAGTTGGCCAGAGAGGGTTTCAGCACTTTTTCTACGTCTCTCCCTTCATGTAAGGAAGCTTTTTTGTCGATTGAATTTACATCTGCCTCCCTTGGTGGTACTAGGAAGTCCATTCTCTTATTTTCCAATGAGAAATTAGTTTACTAAAATGTGCCTTTATGATTCAAAGTTAGATGTCTTCATAATACCTTCAAATATGAAAGAAAATATTTATAAACACTTAATACAAACTAAAGAGCCAATTTATCATATACTCACATTGCAAATTGGACTTCCCACGGAAAAAATATTTGGGGTGATTCAAAAAAAACAAAAAATATTTTTATAAGGAGTGAATAATTAATTTTCAGCCATTTAGCTCATCTAATCCGGTCTATATACATGATGCATACATGCATACGTAGCCAATCAGACAAGTTTAGAAATAAATCCATTTTGAACGTTTTACATCTGTCGCCTTTTGCTAGGTATTGATCACTAAAAAAAGTCTGAATCGAAGAAAAAAAGTCTTTATGCTGGATGCAAAATAAAGGATAAATTTAGCAAAAATTTTACAGTGATAATTGAACCCCCACTAAAAACCTATTCTAGGGGTAGGGGGAGGTTTGAAAAAAAATTTTCAATTCATAATAAGTAATAAATGTTTAAATTCTCAGCCTTCTAGTTCTATTGTACGCGTGATAAGTATATAGCCTGACATCCAGGTAACCAGACCAACTTTAAAACTTATCAGTACATAAAAAGTTGAGTTCCTTTAAGCATCTTTCTATAATTTTGTTTTGAGTTTAGTTACTTTCTTTATTGTTCAACATAATTTCTCTACATTTTCTCGGCTTTTTTTATTTGTTTTATACTTCCAAATTGCTATTTCATGTTAAAAAGCTAAGACTTAATTTCCGGCTTATTTCTTCCCGGGTTTCTTTTTTCCCCCATTGTTTCAAGATTTCTTTTTCGATGTACAGGCACAAGCGTAACATAGGAAGGAATAAGATCAGACTTATTAGTAACCAGTGGCATCGAATTATTCTATTCATTGTTTTGTGAAAACTAGACGGCTACCATATTTATCTCAGAGGAATAAGAGCGTTGAAACGCAATTCTAGCCACTCAAAACTTCTGACTCGGAAAAACGAGCACTAACTAGAAAGAAAGAAAACTATTTTGATGCCTAGGGATATTCCAGCAGCGAGTTAGATTATATTCTTTGCCTGAAGCGTAAGAAGATACGTGGTCTAAATTTATCTTGGCTAATGATATAGTGGTTTAGGCGTACATGAAAACAAACACCCTCATTGAAACTGAGAAACAGACTAACGAACTCTTTTCTGTATTCATATGGTACCTATCTATCCAATCGACCATTGAATTATCATTCTTTTTGTTGGGATTATCTACATCACTCTGTTAGTTTCTACCTAAGTTCGAATGTTACGCTTTCAGCAGTATGGAACATAAAACAGTAGTTAAGGATTTCTATCTGGGGGAACGGAGAAAAAAGGTCAGAAAAGGTTTGGTTGTTTGATATGAGGTCAGGAAAAAAATGACAGAAGATTAAGTATTTTATCAAAAGGGTAGAAAGAGCCAGGGTTACCTGCATTCGGATTTTACTCTTTCAGCAATCACAGAAAAATGTTGAGCAAATTAATTAAGAGGTGTGAAGAGAGATGGCAGGGGAGAAAGTGAGGCAGATCGATAAGAAAAGTAGGCACGGAAGGGTTACGTTATTACTGTGATATATATATATATATATTATATATATATATATATATATATATATATATATATATATATATATACATATATATATATATACACACACATTTTGAGACGGAAAGTCGATTATATTTCTTGAGATTAGTAACGGTCAATCGCCAGTGATCTTAAAGACCAGGAAAGAGCCTGATTACTTCAATGTTAAACTTCACTACGATTTCTATTCTGAATGAAGATAATTAATGGAATTTTAGCATCGTACATATAATAAATGAAGAATTATAAACATCTTTTTAATATGATTGTGTCAGACGGTAAGAGACATGATCGCCATTCAGTTGGTAATGATTTCAAATCACGTTAGGGTTAATTTTTACTTCCATGAATTTGGTGAAGATTGTTCTTGTTTCAGTAGTAAGACTATGACAACTTTAGGTTTGGCCTCAAGTGCAGGAAACTTTCGTCTTTCCTCATTTTGTACAGGAATGACATTATCAGATGATAATGGAAGCAGCTGAAACTATTGATAACGACACGAGATTCTCAAAAAATCTTTTTGTAGATTACTTTCTGTTAACAAAGGTTTTTTTTTCTCCCTCTGTGTACTGAGCTTCTGAGAACAAACGACTTTTTTGTTGAATGCATTGCATACATTTTCACGCAAGCGTACTGTGAATTTTTTTTTCTCTTTCTAAATAGCTTATTTATATTTTGTGCCAATGTGTGTTTGAGAAAACAAAGGCTGCAATCCCATTGGACCGAATTACCTGTGAAAAAGAGAAGAAAAGATTAAAGACATGGGGATGAATTAATCAAGTATTCTCTCATGGTTTGTTTCCAAGTCTTGGCCAACATTTCCACGTGAAACTGTCAATATCGTTAGAGTCGGATTTTCATAATGAAAGCTCTTGAGTAAAAACTAAATAGATTTTCTGCAAAGCCTAATCAATAGAACCTGCAGTTTACGATGCTTTCTAGAATACACGCGTACACACATGCATCCGTCGCACACACGAGCGTACACAAGGATTCACATGCATACACACATATGTATATATGCTTGTGTTTGTGTGTATATTTTCAATAATAAGTTTCTGTATGTGAATATATATAAATATATATATATATATATATATATATATATATATATATATATATATACTCTATTCTTGTTTGTAACACTCAACATATTTGCAAACCTTTATCTTTTATGTTAAAAGTAATTGTGGAGTTCAGAATAATAAATAAAACATTTTCGGACATGTGGCCCAGCAAAATTCTCCTTCGTGACCGGGTACTGCACCATGTCAAACTTACCCTAACGCAAATGGGTGTTTACAATAGAATTAATTATCAGGGCTGTATTTGTTTTGAAATCTTCTGCAACATAATTAGGGTCTATGAGATTGGTTTCAGCCTATGTATTGCATCGGGGCCTGGAAGTAACGAAGGTTTCTACCCTTCTTTTTCTATATGTGTGCGGGTTTGTGCATTAATGTGTTGTAGCGATCCTAGCCATACCATTCATTCTGCACACTTGAATTTTGGATTGAAGAAAAATATATTTTATGAGTGAGCAAGAAGAAAAAAATCAATACTTGCCAAAAATGTCCTGTGAACAGAAGTTATATTTTTTTAATTGCAATGATAAACAAGCAGGTCGAGGAATTATGTAAACTTTTCCTACAAGAACTACCCAATTTTTAGGTAAAGTTCTTACATTTATTAACATTTACAATAAATCTTTCGCCCAGAAAATGTTTTTCTAAATAAGTTATCGAAAAGATACTTTTCAAGGCAGGTGCTGAATTTGTAGATAAAATTTAAAATAGCTCAGTGCAAATAAAACTGCTTGTAGCCAATGGTTGTTTTAGAATAATCGTTACAATCTATTTCTTCATTGATGATATTTTGTAAAGAATAGATTTTTAGCAACACTTAAAAATGATGTCTATTTACAGTTTCAGTTGTCCTAATGGCTCACATTTCTTGAAATTTCTGCATCAATTGTCGCTAAAAATTTCAAATCTTTCTCTTGTAAGATTGCAGTCCCAGCACTTCTTTATACTTCCATTTATGAACATTTTTTATCCATTGACTAGGGCAGTGGCAGTCTTTAATTTTTTGTTTTGCTCTGAACAATAGCTGTTTTGTTGTCCTACACAAACTGAATAATTTCATTTTATTTTTACTGATTCCATTAAATCGGCGTGTATCCATTCCACACGTCTTCGTTGACAAATAAGAATTCTGTATGACACTGTTTTTCATACGTCTCATCAAGTCAAAAGGCCCCATCCTGGCCTTCCCCAGGAAGTAGCCGGGTAACCGTATGGAGTGGTTTTCAGTCAGTACATATGATAATAATATTATAAAGACGACGAATGTTTCTCCGTTTGTTTATAACTCTGTTTTATAACTGCCCCCTCAAATGTGTGTATAAGGATAACTTGACCAGGATGATAATAGGATTGATGGTGATGATCTCTGAATACCTTTACAGGCCAATTTAGAGTTATGTCAATTTAGGCATTTTTAAACCCTGGGAGACCATTTCACTTCACGGTCTGAAAAATTATGTACACGGGTAGCTTTGCCCCAGGATGAACATAAAATAAGTGATACTGACCTCTGTTGACCAAGAAAGATCAATTCAAGATTAGGTTAAGCTAGGCATATTCAAAAATGGTCAATTTTGGCATTTCCGACCTACCTACGAGGTATGATGAGCTCTGCGTAATAATTTACTGCATTATTTTCAAGTGCCTGAACTAGTATATATGCACACGCCTGAGTAAGTCAATGTGAATTTATGCGTGTGTATTCACGTTGATACACATAAACACACATAAATATCTACAAATATATCTAAAAAAGAGAACTGTTCTCGAAAAGATTTTCTAAGATTGTTAGTCAATAGTTTTAGTTGATTCAATTGTATAATTAGCTTTAAGACTTCGCAAAAAGTTATAATAATACGTTAAGAAGTGTTATTCAATAAGGCATAATTAAATATATCCCACTCACTGATATCGCTAATAAAACATGAAAAAGGAATGACTTGATTTGGACGTATTATTATAGGATTTTCGATTTCGAGCTGCATCGATTTTTCCGACTGTTTATTGGTTCTGAGTACCTAACGACTTTCGATTGATAATAAATTGCTTCTGGAACAACGAGGCCAGAATTGTGAAATTGAATTTGTTGGCGTCTTCATTGGAAATTCTACTTAAGCTGATTTATTTAATCAATTGAAAAGCTGGAAGCCGAAATTTATTGCCTTGAACAAAATTTACTCCTGGTGTGTAATGAGTGCATTAACAATTCAACGGACTCGTACGTTATTTCGAGATTTTGTATTTTCAATACTTCAAATTCAAAGGTGTCCAGGTAACAGATTTGCATGGAAACCAACTATTTTGGACCAAATAACCGGTTTGTTTTATGAACCGATAAACTCATTTTTTTTCAGCACAAAACAAAATATTTTTTCAAATGGAAAAGATTGCATTAAATCTAACAGTCAATTTGATTTTTTCTTTTGAAAATGTATGTCACGAGTTGAAAAAAATGTTTGATGACAGTTTAAAAATCCGAAAAATGTATTTTTTCATTTTGTAGTTCTATCAAATTTCATTAAAAAAATTGTTTTGTAGGGTTGCGCATCTTTTTAGACGAAATAAACGGTGCAAACTAGCTAAAATTACATACGTTTGAACCGGTCCTTACAAAATTGGTCAAATAGTGTGACTGGTCCGAATAAACGTTGGTCCTATTAAGCGGCCCCCACTGTATTCGTTTCCTTTCACACACTTTTACTTCTATAACTAGTATATGTAATCACTCGCGCTCGTTTGTCCATATCTTTGTCCTCTCAGTATCCTCAAAAGTTCTCACTCCATTTTAATGTTGTTGGTTGGACCATGGGATGAGAAACAACTTACTCAATTCTGGAGTGGATCCAGAATTTATCTGGGAAGCAACTCACTCTGTATTTCAATTATCTTCCTGTTCACAAATTATTGAAGACTTCATTGTGAACGTAAACAGCTTTTTCTGGATGCCAAAACTAACGGGTGTATTAAAAGTGAATAGACACTGACACAAAAGTTGTTTCAATATTTCGAGCTTTTGGATTTTCCTGAATAACAATATTCCCAAGTTTTTAAGGTTTGACCGGTTAGTTAGCATACTGTCTATCTAACAACCGTAACGGTTATGTATGTATGTATGTATGTATCAGGTAAACAGGATGCATCATTAGAGCTAGCGGGTTTACAATAACATATTTACTCCTAATGTTTGTTTGATCTTTCAAATCTCCCGCTGGATAGGTTTTTATTGTGTGTTCTACTTGCAATGTTAGTTTATGCTAATTTGTTAATTTAGTTCATCTCCAGGAACATTCACACTGTTTTTTTTTAGGTCAGATTTTTTTATTAATCACTATCCAACACAAGTTGAGGGGTGAATCTTAGCCATTGATAATCCCTTTTCGATTTCATAATTGATCACCCCAACACGGGTTGCTGTCTGTCAAATGACAATTTCTATTAAGTGAGTAACCATACCTGTTTGTGTTGTTTTATATTAAAAGGATCCAGTGTTCAGCCGCTTATATATTTAGATTTATATGCTTAGATGACCGACCATCGAGGTAGAATGCTCGCCTCTGGTTCTGTATGCCTCAGTCCAATCCATCTCTAAATCATACGAAGTAATTGAAAACTGGCCTTTACTACTTCTCTGTTAGGCTATAAGCGCAAGGAATAGGATTGAGGAACGCGTCCCTGGGGGTGAGAAGTTATGGCCAAATCATGTCGGATACACCGTTGAGCAACATCGAGTCTGGTCAGTATTTAGGTGGGTAACCCTAGGGGGATATTAGATGCCGCACAAGGAACGTATTTTCGATGGAAGGAAATTCTGGGAAATTTAAAAGTAGTTGAGTTTCCATCAAAGTGGTGAACAATAAAGAAATTGGTGTCCACCAAGAACATAGCAGACTCGAATGTCTATCATTTTATTGCCACCATTGTACACAATTGTTTGAGCATCTGAAGTGATGAG
>OY735202.1:3547872-3575372 GCA_963457665.1 Thysanoteuthis rhombus
TATTAAAACCAACAGCAAAAACTGTCAACCTAGGTTTCTTCAGTTTCTAAGCTGATATGGATGTTAGGCAACGCATATTTAGGCTGCATCAATGGAGCTAGAGGGTCGAAGATTTACACATTCATCTCTCTTGTCTAGAAAATCAGTTAACTTTTTAGATCATTAACCCCCGTCGATGGTTCCTTTTGCTTTCAATGTGATTTTGTTGCATTGGTCTCTTAGTTTCTGCCTACAGCATCCATATTTTTCAAAGAATTCTTAGTGATCACTGCCGGAAAAAAGGTAGGAGAAGTAACTTATTCATTGCTCACTCGTCTACCCATTGTTTTATTGATCATCCCAAACATGTTTGTTGCATGACAGTTTCTATTGAGTGACAAATCAGTCATGCTTTATAATATGTAATAATTCAGAAACTATTTCTGGTGGATATTTTCCGATGAATTTATTCCTATGTCGTCGTGAAATAATTTTTCACTGTAAACATTGAATTCAGATGTGTTCTTCCTTTTTAGTTTTGATACGAGCAGAAGTGAATTAAAGTAAGATATTATAGAAGGTAACACTCTTGCTTGTTGACGCACATATACACATACACACACATACATATACATAGGAAAAACATTGGTTGTTACACTTCTGGATGAATCCTTCATAAGTACTGAAACAATAAAATATGAATATTTTATCTGAATAATATGAGCTCACATTACTTGCTTTATATATACATGTATATATGTGTGCGTGTGTGTGTGAGTATGCGTGATTGAGTTTGTGTGTGCACGAATGTAAGGAAATATTCAACCCTCATCGATGCCTGTGTGTATATTATGATCTAAAAATAGAAACAAAAAAACGAAAAACATCACAAAACATGTATTCGTTTCCTTCGACGTTTCAGACCAGCGATTACGAATAACCTCAAAAATGTTCATTTCGAATCATCCATCGTGAGGTGAGTTTTAATTTCCGACTTTCTACCTGGCATGTATCCGATCGATTTAATGTATCCAAATGGCCGGCTGACTCATTCATAAAACGAACAAAAGGACCCTGACATTGCACTTGCTTTCCTCTCAATATACATATGAATATATGAATATACCTGAATTTTCATAGATGTGGGCCTGTGTTCGTATGCCTGTATGTGATTTTGAATAGCACAGAAGGCACGAATGGAATATTGATACATATATGTATGATTATATATGACTGTTTATATATATATATATATATATATATATATATATATATATATATATATATATATATATATCTTGATAGATGGATTTAGCTTTGTGAGAGCATATATATATATATGTATACATAAAACATCGTTTGGCATCAAATGCATGAGTTCTCTGATTTATGGACGCATACCTACTCATGCATACACTCACACACACAAACTTGTACATGTACACTTGGTTTAATGCATATAGATATATCCATATACATAAAAAGATACATATATGTGATTATATATATATATATATATATATATATATATATATATATATATATATATATATATATATATATGTGTGCGCGCGTGTGTGTGTGTCTGTGTGTAGAGATCTATACACATATTTTTTTGCGCATATCTATATATTTGTTCGAACAAAATATTATACATGACTGTCCGTTAGTGAATGAGTGCTTGCTTCTATATCTTACATTTATTTATATCTTACATTATATTCTTACATTTAATGCCATAGAATTATATATATATATATATATATATATATATATATATATATATATATATATATATATATATATATATATATGTATATATATATATGTATATATATTTATATATGTATATATATATATATATATGTGTGTGTATATATATATGCACAAATACACACATATGTATGATATACATACACAAAGACATACACATACAAATATATATATGTATGCATTTATATATATATATATATATATATATATATATATATATATATATATATATATAAATTCTGACTTCATACAATTTTTTAAAAGTTAGTCACCATTGGAAACTGAAAGTTCTCTTCAATGCTTTTCAATTCAAAACGTACAGGAAAATATCGAAATGAACCAACAGCACTTTTCATAATCGGGATGGAGACTTTAATTTCCGTCAACTATTGAAATTCATCCCTTCTCAAATTTTAGTTGATTATTGAAGCAAAGATTGTTTTTGGAGAAAAAAATGAATAAGAAATTGTTTTTACTCTGACAAATTATATGTATCTGTTACATTCTACTTTTTTTCCAATACAAATACTCCATTACGTGTTCATTGAAACAGGCAATTCTTACATTGCACGTACATTTATCTTCTCAGCAAAGATGTAACTTCTTTACTCATTGTATGGAATCAGTATTTCTATGTGAAAACAAACTTATGGAACTGAATCCTGGAACTTGAGCAAAAGATTGCTTCTCAAACTAAAAAAACCATGCAACATGCGCAGAAGAGAATCATGCTTAACATTGTATGGAGAGATCAAAAGACAGCACACTGTACTAGAGAACAAACTGGAGTTAAGTATCATTGAAAAATCATTAGAAATCTCAAATAGCAATGAACACGCCATGTAGATAGGATGTCTGATAACTGCTGGACATTACGACCCGCGATGAAGATCCCCTAAGATCATATGATAGATTGTTGCCGGCAGAAGAAAAGAATTAGACAAGTTTAAAAGATACTTGGGTGCCAGTGATCATGAGGTCTGGTGAGTTTTCAAAAAGATTTTTGCGTCACGACATACGTTTAAATGCTAATGATGATGAAGATGATGATAATGAAACCTGGCAGATATCATCGCCACAGTACAATTGTGATCGGCACATTGAGGTCATCACAGCTTTGAACACTGAAACTTAACCCGGGCTAAAAGCGTCAGATCTTGAAGATGGCTGGATGACTTGTAGAAAAGAAGAAATCCAGCAATAACAACAGTCGATATCTTCCGTCTTTATCTATCGAACAAGAGGATTATAAAGCTTTAGTCTGGAAAATTACATGCGTCTTTGTGTTTGTCGAGTGACCACCACCCTTTGATAACCGGTCATTACAGTCAATAATTGAACTACCTTAGCGTCAACATTTAAAGCTATGACGAAAAAATCCATCAAAGAGTAAACATTGCTGAGAACGAATGCTTTTTCATGACATCGATTGTCTTTCTGAATGGAAAAACATCAAAAATAAAGTAAAAAATCACTCATGAAGTTTAGATGTTATTTATAAACCCGTTAAAATAAGGCCCTCAAAACGTTATCTTTTTTTTTAGATTAAAAATACGTTTTCAGGTGAGGTGTAGTGGAGTTCTGATGCAAGTTATTGCATCTGTAGACAAAACATATAAACATAACTACAAAGACGGGCACGAATTAAAGAAAGAGGGATAGAACCCTTCACCACCAAAAATGGTTTTTATTACTTCGTTTACCAAAAATGGAATAAAAATATCCTACTCTCTTGAAGAGTTAACTGGGAGATACAGCTAAAGAGGTACAGTAAAAGTAGGAAAAATAAATAAATCTTAGGACAAATAAGTATGTGAACGATGTGATCCACGATTTTACAATATGTGACGCTGATATCAATTTGTTTTATTCAGTGATCAAAGCAGAGTACAAATCACTGGATCCAACACTTGATGATCGGAAACTTGTTATAAGAAATTGATCTTTAGATGAATATTGACCTAATGATCGATGCTGCAGATTAAAAAAAAACTCATGGGTAGTCTCCAAGGAAACTTGACAAATGTTATGAATTCAAAGCCTTCATTGCAAAATTGTGAAAGAAATATGAAGCATGCTGTCTCAGACGTACACTGAGACCAGAGTTTATATATTTATTTTCTTTATATAAGTCGTGGATGAAATAGGTTTGGAAATTAAACATAACATTTCTGGAATTCAACTGATTCGAATATAAGTCATCCACTTTTTTGCATGAGCAAATATCCATTTCATTCGTTTATGGTCAGCTGTCAACAGAAGATAAATTTTTTCTATCTTCGACAAATGTTATCATCCTTTTCCCCGAAATTAATGATACATTGTACGAGATATTGAGATGATGGCGGCCAAACACGTATTTGTGTTTATGTTGTACTATTGACCTTAGGAAAAGCATAAAACTATCTCTCCCTCCCATCCACAGGGAGAATAGCGGAGGGTCAAGTGAATGCCGTCATCGGGCGTGTGTCTATTTTACATATCGAAAACGGGTGGAATACGTAGTAATATTATATCTGGAACCCAAGCAGTAAGGACAGCTGAAGCCATAAACAGCGTAGGGGAAATACTTTTACTTTGTTTAAGGTATCGTGGTGTCTGTTTACGGGAGAACATTTTGTTTTTACGATCCCAATAGAAAGACGTCCAGAATGTTCCTAAAGGTAATTGAATTGGATCCTGGTCAATTTGCGTACATACTTATTCTCAAGACCATTCTGCACATTTATGGGAAGACAGAGTGGCACATAATCTTGCTGGAAAGGTTCATTATTCTTCGGTTGTCCTCTATGCAGTCGCTGGCAATAGCAATGATTGTTTAGATCCACCGATCACACCATACTCATTAAGGGATTTTTTTCATTTACAATCACGCAGAATGATATATAGTTGTAAAAAAGTTTTTTGCACTCACTGTACTTTTGCACTCTACACACACACACACACACACACACACATATAATATATATATGTGTATATATATATATATATATATATATATATATATATATATATATATATATACCTCCATTTGAAAATAACTAAAATAATAAAAGTCGTGAACGCATACTGAAATCCAATAATGATTATAAGATGGAAACTGCTCAACCTATCATAAACACAATTCAGAGCAATACGTGATAACTCTACCCATATTTCACGGTGACACCATTCTCCAAGAGTGTTAAACAGTACGCTGCATTAGGCAATGCCGCTCTATATATATATATATATATATATATATATATATATATATATATATATATATATATATATATATATATATATATAACTATTTTTATATCCCTAGATCAGTCACATGTAAACAACGGATGCTACCCACAAAAAAACATATCACTTGTAGAGTTAGGAGACCTAACTCTGTGCGAGGCACGTATCCGTTTTATCATAAACAGATATTAGCGCATTTTTGACTTATATGACATACGAGGAATTAAACAGAAAACCAGGAATGAAAAAAAAAACATGTACGGTCTTTTATTAACATTTCCTTTATAATATCGCAAGAGCTTTATGGCTGAAAACCTTTCTATACTAATAGGAAGACAAAACTTTTTTCAGCAACATTTTTAGTGTTAGAAAATTTCTTTATCTCTTGCAATCTCTCTCTCTCACACACACATATATAATCTTTCCAATACTCTCTATCTCCCTTACCTATCTATTTCAATCCAGGCATATCTATTTATCTCAGTGCATTCATATCCATTCAACTCTCTGAATATATTCACCCACAGATGCACGAACGTGTCTGTGTTCTATTATCTCTGCTCTGTGAATAGTTTTCTTTAGCATATTTCCTTGAAGGATTTATATTTGAGGGTAATTTAGATTCGTCCTTTACAAATAGCCTTTTCCAAGTTTTACGAATGAAGACCATTGGCATGTCGAGCATAAATCCTTCCCAGAAAATGTTATCCTGTCATTCCTATCCAAGAAATTCCTTCCCATAAAACACGGCCCTCTTTAGAAAAGCATAGAAATCTATCAAAGGTGCAACGCATACGTAGAAATATTTTATCTATTTCCGTAGACTCATTGTAGAGCATTGAACCGGGTTGTGGTTCCAGCGGCTATAGGTTTTTACGAGGTCGGGTTGCTAACCGTATTCTCAGGATGGTCTGCCATAAAGAGCTCGATTTTCCATGGTATTTACCCATAGTTGGAGGGTTGGTGGTGAGTGAGTGGATTCATGCCTATACCATGAACATCAATGTGGAATGAACATGAGCAGCCTCGGCTGATATTGGAGCTCAATTCCCCAACAGCGATCTCTGCACAGGTAGCTGCTTTCTAGAGGTGTGATTGGTTAAGTCGATAACGGTTCAGTCAATCAATTCAGCGACACAAGTTCAAACCTCTGCCAGGGCTTTTTTTTCAAATGTTCACTAATGTCCTTGCAAAAGTCACGATTCTGTATATCCCTCTCAGGTACGGGTAAAGTGAGACGGTAGATTAAACTCTCTAGCTTTGGGAAAGCAGCCAATCTACGAGATAGAATAGATTCTAAAAAGGATGCATACATGCCCAATTAGCGTTCATCTGGCAACTCCTGCAGGGAAACTGATGCCATTGTATCACTCCCCACTTTTCTCCGAACTTCATCAGCAAGGACGTGAGAGGATCCAGACAATTAGGAAAAGCTGGATCACCACACACTTTGCCCGGGCATGTGCCCTGGAAGTGACTTTCAATCGTCTCTAGAGACAATTGAATCACCGAAGAGGATATCCCACTTTCCATAAGTTCAACCTACCCCACTCTTTTGTTCACATAAAAAAAGTAGATATTGGAAAAAGTGTTCAACATTTGTTGTTATAAAAGGAGCGTGCACTCTCTTCTTATCTTGTCAGCATCCCAATCTCCTTTCACTCTTCTTTCACTATTCTACCACGTCGCATTTTGTCTTAAAATACCATCATCACTTTTCGTCTGGGCTTGCTCAGAAAATATTTGCATAAATTTAATAGTAGTTGCTTCTTTTTATGCTATTTCAGCTTAAAAATATTTTTATTGGGATCCTCTACTTTCGGAGAGCGGGGGAAACTGTTTGTAGGTAAAAAAAAAAAACAAAAAAAAAAAAACGAAAGACCCAGCGAGTACACACAAATCAAGCATTGCAATAATAACAGTTTAAAAAAAAAATTATTTGGGGCAACAGACATCTATTTCAACGAGCACAAATTTTGAGAAAAATCAATTCAGATATGATGACAGACTCGAATAAGTACGTAATGTTTATATTGAATATTTTATTGGATCCATAGAATATTTGTTATGAGATATTAATTTAATGTGAAATAAATAGTTCTAAAAAATCAGTTTACCTCTGCAATTTTGAATCGACGTTAGAGTTAGAATTTAATCGCCTGAAATTCATGGAAAACAACAGAAGGCTTAAGGCAATGTGGAAGTGACAAAATACAATTTTCTGTCCTCTTGAATATGAGTTAAGTTAATTCAAAATTAACTAAATTGTGTAGTGAAGGGCATATTCAATTTAGATTTTAAAAAATTCAATGTCATTCAATTACTTATACATCGCATATTTCTGAAATTGGTTTTCGCACTCAAAATAATCGATTGAATTATTTATTGAAAAAATGAATTATGTCTTATATTACGTAAGACCTGTGAGAGATTCTGAAATGTATTAGAAATTTAGCAAAATAACGGTCATTTTTGTAACTTTTTGAACAGGAATTCGATTACTTTTGTCTGACGGCGATATGATGCAATTGCAAAATTCAATTTGTTATGAGAAAAGATATTCTACTTTTCTGAGCAATACATTTGTGGTCATTAAAATGTCTAATTTGTTGGCGAATAGACAATGCAAACCAAATATAATTCCTTTTGTTTTTACAGATTCAAACGACACAATTGATTTACGATGTAACCAAAACACATCTAGTGTAGATCTGAGTAGACACACATCCACACCTACTAATACACATTACATACATTTTTGTGCGTATGTGTGTTTTAAGCGTATTTGTTGGAAATGCACAGTGTACATATTTAGGTAAATCAATTATTGAAATAGGGTATATATATATATATATATATATATATATAGAGAGAGAGAGAGAGAGAGAGAAAGAAATAACATATGTCCCCAGTACTTGGCTGAGGTAAAGATATACAATATATCCACCAAAATGTCGTAGCAAAAATAGAATAAAACCACTCATCAGAAAATATATTGCTTTAGCTTTACCCTTATCCTGTAGCTCAGTGCAAGGTCTTTGGGTCACTGCAGATGGTCTTATCATAAGGCTATCAAGATAGAGCTAGCATGTCTAAGACCATTCCTTTCAGGTTGCTTAAGAATCAGACTTGTCCCTATCTTATCGACTGTTTGCTAACCATGGATTGATAACCCAGTCTTTCTTAAAGTGTAGCAATACTTAAAGTGACGTATTGATGTATTTGCCGAGCGAGAATACGACGCAGTGAACGTAAACTCACTCAGACAGAGTTTGGACTCGGCTGACCGATTCCATTTTCTGTACAATTAACCATTTCAACACTCCCAGCCTCTGTACAATATACTTAATTGCAATTTGAACAAGTATCAATTTGGAATGTATGGTCTGGTTTTGAGATATAAGAATGAGAACTTAATGCAAGAGAAAAGAAATTGTTTTGCAATCAACACGAGGCATATATTCAGGCATGTATTATTGTTCTCAATACTAAGTTCCAAAAGAATTGTTTGAATTTATAAACGAATTGAATTACGCATGTCTTGTCCATCCCTCAAAAATGTTATTCAGAATCAAACGGAAAAGTGATAGAAAAGGCTATCTAACATTGTCATTTGGCAGAGTTGCCTATCTATTTGTTTAATTTCCTCCCAACTTGACGGATACAAATTTTGGAAAGAATGCAGTCATAGGCAAAGAACCCAGAGGTTGTTGGACTACCTATGAACAGTACTGTTTATGCAAAAACAAAATACTTCAGCTTGGAATTTGGGAAAACAAGTTTTGTGTGGGTGGCAAATCCAATTACAGCATCTTTTGTCCAAATTCCACGCATTATATTTGTCTTTATTTTTGTTTTTCTCGCTCATTCATCACGAAATTTTTAGACGAATATTCGGCTCTTCAGAATCTCTTTTATCTCGATGAGAAGAAACCTTGCTTCCATTTTTGTACCTTTTATCGAATTTAGTTTTGCAAAATCTTTTCCATTTTTTTCGATCTTCCTACTTTGTAAAATTCACTGTCTTGATATTTTTTTCTGTTTTTCCCTCTCTTTCAATGTGTCAGTCATTGTGAAATCGAACTCAGGCAAAAAGATGTAAGGAAAATAAAAGAGAAAGCCATGTGTTATGAATCTTTTAAGAGATACCATTACCTGCTTTTCTTTTATCTCTCGTGTCTATGAGGGTCACGCTATCTACTTTTACTGAACACAAAGCATGGAACATTCACGCAAAAACCTACAGCGGAAGTTTATCCATTAGTCATGCGACCTTTTTAATGTTGATATAGATCTCATCTTTGAGAATCGTCATTAGATTATTGTATTTGGTTGTTACATATGAAATGTCGTATTTTGAATAGTGAGGATATAAACAACAGAAAATAGTGAATATTTAATCTAATATGAGCCATCTTGAGTAATTGTGTAAGTTTGATGGTCTCAAATGCTCGTAAGACACGAATTATGGCTATCCTATTATGGAACCTTTTCTGACAGATATGAAATTCAAAATGTTCGGAAAGATGATGATCTGTAGGAAGTCTTCATTATTGCCTGGAGGTAGTCTTTATTGATATAGCTAATTTGATTTAAATATTGATGAACAGTTATTCAGATACGCACGGGCTTATTCCATTCTGAAAAGTTATTTTCTTCGTAAACTTATACAAATATATATATATATATATATATTCAAATATTTTATCTGTTATTCGTATTATTCAAAATTTGTCTCGATCATCTACAATCGGAATAAGAGACAATATTGACCTTACATCTGCAAGTATGGTCCTGACCTGAACAGATTGAACCAACGCTGAACAGTTCGCAGTATAGTTGTGTCAACTCCATGCTTTGTTGACTCCATGAGTCGCTACAACAGCATTATATCCTAACTTGAAATCGTACATGGAAACTAATTTAATCTCTTGAATGGACGCCAAAAGCTCAAGCACCATCGATAATAACTAATTATAAATCTATTTACATTGAATCTTGTAGAAGATTGCAATTGTGTCACTAAACCATTCGCTTTTGGCATGATCATTTGGTATTCTCTTCATAGAAGTAGGTTACTCATCGTTAAAAGTTATTTACATTCCCACTCGTGTGGGTGTATATATATATATATATATATATATATATATATATATATATATATATATATATATATATATATATATATATATATACATACACATATATACTCATGACTTTGTTTTTGTACACGAATATTGGACAGGTATTTCATCCTTGTGATCCAGCAAAAAAGCAACAACCTAATTACAAAGAAGGATAACTAACGAATAATCGAAATGACGGAAAAATATCTATCGTATTTAATCAAACTTGCTGGGAAGAAAAATTGCTGTAAAAATATACATGGATTAAACTTGCTTGCAAAGATGCAGATTATTGTCCTTTGTAAATATCAAAATAAACTTGATTGCTGAAAACAGTTAGATTTTTATGTTTTTCATGTCAAGTTATCTTTACTGTTAAAAATCTTGAAAACATACGATGGCCTTTGGATTCTTTCGAAGTCTGAACATTATTCGATTAATATATTCTTTAAAAAAATCTAAAATTTTGTCAATAATTATTAGAGCACTTTGTTTGATCTTCAGAGTGTATATAGCATTGATTAGTAAACTCAAAAATTTATATAAAGGCTCCAATTAATGGTAAAAATAAATAGTTGAATTGATTTGATCTTCATATAAAAAACGTTCTCTATCTGTAATCCAAACTTTATTCAATGATTTTATGAAAAATATTCATTAAAATAAAATCCAAACTTTTAAATATTTGTGGTGCTTTATTAAAATATTGTTTTTTATGACGTATCAATTAAAATCGAATTTTAACATCGAAAGATTTTGGGAGTCTTAACAATTTCAGCTGTAAAGCTAGCTGGAAGTATGATGATAAAAAATAGCCACTTTCAGGTATTTTTAGCCATCAAGAGAGGCAACATCGTTTTGATAATTATAACAGCGAATTTACATTTGTGCGGTACATTTTATTATACATTATTTAGAATATACATCATTCGAAATATTCGTATGCGTACACAAATGTAATGGTTTGTTTAAGAAGAAAAAGAAAGGGAATAAAGAAAGTTGTTATTTAAAACTGTCATTCCAAATAACCACTTTTCGGGTTCCTGACCTGTTGTCAAACAAGAGTCTAATAGAAAAAGATAAAGCAAATACCATTTTATTCATCATTCAAGTCCATGACCCCAGTTGAATGTGCGAAAATCTGCCAATGGGTGAACATGGCCCCACTTGTGGGATTGCTTATTTGAATATATAAATAGGCAAGGTACACCAATACTCTTTAATGTACTGTAAGAAATCCCATCGTAATGATCTTTGGTATTTTCACTGTCTCTTACTTTTCCAATTAAAATAACTTTTGTGCCTATGATTTTCATTACAACAAAACCGAAAGTGAAAAAAATGTTATCATGAAGATATAGATGTCGTTGGCATCTTTTATGACGCCATTAGAATAATGTAAAAATTCCTCTCCTCCTTATTTCTTTTTTTTTTTTTTACATTTCATTCTCCAAAGAAATAGAAAATAAAGAAAGACCTATCTGGCCGAGATATAATGGCCGTTATGAAAATTAGTTTGTGGAATATTAGCCGTCATCCACACCCCGTCAACCACACCCGTGTCTGTCGGTCTAAGACGGATGGCCTGGCAATTCAATTTCATGGAAGAAATATTTCCTTAGCACAAGCGAGAGAAATTTCATAATTTGACCCGATTATGATACGAGATATTTTCGTTTCAATCTTCTTTTTCGGAAAAATAACTGCTGCCTCGGCATCATTTTGAGAGATTATATTTTCGAGATTTGACTTTTTTATGCACATTTATTTTATGTTGAGGGCGTTTGGAGAGGAATATTAGAATTAGAAACTTGTTATTTATATTCCAAAGAATTCTGTGCACTTTTTTCATGAAGAATATCGCTTAACGCAGTTTCCTCTAGCTTCGAATAGATTTTGTTTTATGTTTTTCTCCCAGATAGCATTAATAAATCTACGGTTTTGTCCAGAATGAATGAGATATTTTTGCAACTTTCTAGATTGAAAACATAACATAATACAACTTGACATTGTAATCTAATTAATATGTTTCGAGACAGCAGATTTATGAACATAATGTGATCATAGATAAAAATTTTTATAATATCTATCTATCTCTCTATCTCTCTCCCTCTCTTTCTCTCTCTCTCTCTCTCTCTCTATCTATCTATCTATCTATATATATATATATATATATATATATATATATATATATATATATATATATAATTTGATCCGTCAGTATTGCTTGCTTTTACAATGACACAATTCATAGTCTTTAAACTTATTAGAGAGGGTTGTATTTTTGCAGATAACTATAATGAATGTGTGGTTTTGTCACAATATATTAGTTTTTTTAGCAATTATCTTCACCGAAAATATTAGAATTTGTTTATGATGTTGTGATTGAATTGATACGTTTTGAGAATCACTTTTATAAGAATAATGATGAAATAAATGTTGAATACAGTGATTTTTCTTTTTGACTGCGTTCCTTTCTGTCCCTAATAATGGATTCTCCCACTCGTAAGTCAACATTTCACTCATTATAAACATTTTTTTTTTGTTAAAAGGTGTTTGAAAAAAACTTCAAGAATCCCAGTATGTCCATGACTCTTGTTCGCAGGGATTTTCTTGTTGTGGAGTTCTTCCCATTGCAACACTTGCGAGTGAAACTCTGCACGATGTAATTGATTCAGAAAAAGCAAATTATATGATACAAGTCTGATTAGTCTTGGTTCCTTTCTGACCATGATCATGGACTCTTCCACTGTGAAAATTTTTCTCTTCATGAACATGTTAAGGGGCATTTGAGAGAATCTTATTTATCATGATTCCACTTTTTTTTTCTTAAAGATGAGATATTTTGACTGATCAAATATAGTCCATCAACATAGAAGAGGCGATTTTTTGATTTGATAATTTTCCAATCAGATAGCGTCAAGGAATTTATGGTTTTGACGTGAATGAATAAAGCATTTTGTCAACCTTCCTCAACAAAAGCAATGTTATCATAACTAAAACAAAAATTGCATTCGGCTTACAAAAAGAATTAAAAGAAAAGCTTGCCTTTCGGGATTCCTGTATCTTCAAGACACTTGTTCGCTGGGATTTCCTTGTTGTGGAGTTCTTCCCATTGCAACACTTGCGAGTGAAACTCTGCACGATGTAATTGATTTCGAAAAGGAAAATTATATAATACAGATCTGGTTAGTCACCCAATAGAAACCACCAGGCAACTGAGAAAACTTGAGTGGATTCAAAAAAATTATTAACATGGATGATCAATGAATTAGTTGCTTCTCTTGTATTTTATTGAGTGATGATCACTAAAAAAAGCCTGGATTTCCATTGAAAACACAATTAAGGCATCAATTTAGCAAAGATTTACGTTGCAGATTGATGCCCTTATACACGCTAAATACCGTGTTCTATTAACGTGGCCAGTGCACATGATACATACATGAGCAGTAAGGCTAAGTTGATAACTGAAAAAAAAAAGCAAGAAAAACAAACCATATTGACAGTTTTTGCAATAGTTTTAGTTGATGGTTTATGATGAATTGTTCACACTGTATTCAGTTTCCACGACTTAACAGCAAAAATTTTGCGTGATGCAATTGATTCGAACATCACAAACGATATAAAACACAAGAAGAGATGATAACTATAATGAGACGAGGTTCTGGCAAGAAAATTAGTTTACTGCAGAGTAATCCTCACGGAATCGGAATTGATTAATTAATTAATCGTTGTATATTTTACATAATGGAATTGAATTAGTTTAAATACCCCTTGTGCCCACGGGACTTTTTGTCAACTCTCAGCAAGTTATATAAATTGTATGCCTATTAAAAAAAAGAAGATTTATATCAATATGGTGCCTTTTCAAAAATTAATAACACATTGTTTTACGTTGAAGTGCAGATTCAATGCCCGAAAAGGGTTATTTATCCAATAATATTATTCTCCCTAAACCACCTTGGCTTAAAGATGTTAATTACATTTCTAACCAATATTCCATTTTAAAGAGACAATAAATTGATTGAAGGGTCCTTCAATCCAGCCCTGATTGGAGAAGGTCTTGCCTGTAAGGAACTGATCTATAATATATTACCGATTCATCTAAGTGAAAGCTAAGATACATTGTTTAATTAAAGGCGAAAAACACATTCCTATCACTGCATATAAACTCGTGTTTAGTTGCCGTATCTGCACATATTTGTCAGCTGCATGACAGAGTGAGATTGTATTTGCTCAAATATTGATAGTGAAAAAACTCCTGATCAACATGTGAAATCACGTGAGGTGTCATGATACTAATGTGAATCCTACTGCTTATTTTCATGATTTTGAGGTCCCAGGAGCTTTCAAGACTTCACGTTAGGTGACGGCAATATGTTCTTGCAATTATTCTTTCTTCATGTGATTCTACTTTAATAACTTTTTTGCAAGTTTACAGCGGCAATTATCATTCCAGCTAACTGGGCACAAAAGTTTGATAAACTACCTCGTCCTTTTCACCGATTTCTGACAAAGAACAGAGAACGAAGTGGGCAAGTGATCACTTTGATGAACTCTCCTAGATAACAAATACATTACGTCAGCCCAAGCAGTAAATTCTTTAATTCCTATTTTCAAAATATTATCCATTTAAATAGGTCATTTAACGGGAAACTTTTGAATAATGTCTTAATACCTTATTGTCTCTCATTCCCTATGCGCGTCTGTCGTCGTCGTATCATTTTTATCAACTGAAAAATTTTGTTATTTCTTGATGCACGTCAATGAAATTTTGTATGTAGGCTTGTTGAAGTATTTTAATTGAGAAATGATGAGACATAACCGATCTGAGGATTTGTTTACATTTTCTGAGGAAAGACATTTTTTCTTTGATTTTGTTGAAAATTGACTATAATGTTGACCAAGTCCCAAGAATTAAAAAATGTTGAGATACAATGTATTCGTTTGTGGTTTCAATCTAAATAACTGTATGGTAACACGTAAACAGTGTTGAAATCTGGATCTATTTGATCGATTACATTGGAAACTGTTATACGGGTTTTTGCGCACCTAATTATTGAAAATCTATAACATTTTCTAATAATTGTTTAGTGTGAAAAATAGAAACAAGTATCTAAATAACCGTCCTATTAAACAACAAATTGCACCACAAATCTCTCTCTTAATCTCGACCATTTCCCAACAATTGCAATGAAATATACTGAATGAACGGAAACCAATGTATTGTTTCGTTTTTAAGGATAAGTGATTGTTAGAAGTTTGAATCAGTATTGCCGAATTGATGTGTGACTTCATAAGCTACAGTTAGCAATCTCTCTGTCTCTCTCTGTCTCTCTCTCTCTATATATGTATATATATCTCTGTCTGTCTGTCTGTCTGTCTGTCTGTCTCTCTCTCTCTCTCTCTCTCTCTATATATATATATATATATATATATATATATGCATATATATGTAGGGAGAGATCGATAAATAGATTGATAAAATCATTGATTGAATAATTACACGGATATTGTTTTGCAACAGCTTGCTGTGTACATGAGTTTGGGGTTGGTTTTAAAATGAATATTAGATCGGCTGTATTTTACATTAGTGAGAAAACTGAATACTCACGTTGCATACGCAACAAGTGCACACATACACGTACACATGCATACACACACGTGTGTGTGTGTGTTTATGTGTGTGTGTGTGTGTACATATTCATGCGTGTTTTACTTGCTGAAAAGTTTGACTGCGAGATTACCTGCTCCAAAAATAAATAAATGTCCACGTAAGCAAGCATTCTAAAAAAATTTGCATAGAAACCTGCATTTCCTTGCAGTCTAAATAGAACTTTTTGAGGAGATTTGATAAGAAATTCGCTTTGAAATTCACGTCACTTCAGGCATCCATATTCATTGTGAAGGCTTTTCACCAATGGTCCGACACGAGAACAAAACACGGATATACGCCTTTTTGCCCTTGTCCAGTTCAGAGATTCCCGGAAAATGTCAAACTCACGATGTGCGTGGATGTGTGCGAATGAAAATCTCCCAATATACCCTATGAGTTTCTTCTAGGACGCCTTTCAAAATTCATTCTTCAGCCGGGTGAAAGATCCTGAAAATCAGATAATAGATATGCGAGTTATCTCACAAACACGCACACTCACACACACACACATATATATATATATGTGTGTGTGTGTGTTGATGAAAGTTATCATTGGAAGGTGAAGAAAAATACTTAAAAGAAAGCAGACGTTACATCTAATATTTTCTATCATCATTTCGTGGGCATATTTTGATTCATTTCGACGGGTGAAAGCCATCTTTTTCAAAGGAAAAAAATGTCAATGACATGTTTGAGGCTGAAGAGAGGAAATGGGGATATTTCTGTGTTGCTTGTTTTTTTAGTGGGAGAGGGAGGGATTTTTCCATTTGTGCAGTTGAGACTAAATGTTTGTTTGAAATGAGGGGGGGGGTTGTGCTAGGCAGGGTCAAACCGTGTTTGTCTCCTGTCTCTGGTGTTGGGCTTGTCTTCGATAGAAGAGGCAGTGAGAGGAGAGGATCAGGACTATAATGGTCAGTTCTCAGGAAAGTGTCTTTTTCAAAATTGTTTTTATCATAGAATGGAGAGGTGGTGTTTAGCATTTAATGGACATATATATATATATATATATATATATATATATATATATATATATATATATATATATATATATATATATAAAAGACAATCTTGAGACTCGTAGTAAATACGATTATCTGTTATTTATTCACGTGGGTGGTTATAACTCGCTGGAGGTGGCTTTATCAAACCAAGAATCGTGAAACTATGGAGAAAGAAGAGAAACATGAAAGGGAATGGATATTTCCCTGTGTTGTTAAATGTGAATATTTCTTTTGAAAGTACTAGTGAAACATTAAGCACTTATAGTTCAATCAAAATGATTATGTTTTGAGATTCTAACTGCACAATTTCTCAAGGGAAATATTTTCAAATGATATGCTATCATTGATTGAAATACATACATACATATAAACATATATATATAAATATACATACATATATAATATATGTAGTGGGAGTCCTTTGGTAACACAGTCTTTCTGTCAATCAATCACTACTCTGTCAGGAAGTCGGTGACAGCAGTCGGTACTAGAGATACTGTAGCATCTCAAAAGAATTGGAATTTCTGCAGTTGGTTGTAAATCGATGACAACCTGGGCTGGACTATTCAAGAGTGAGGGCCTATTGCATGTGTTATGATGTGGCCCTAAATCAAATCCTGTATTATTATTGTAAAGCCAACTCTTTTGCCAGTTATCGTTGAAATTCATTGAGAACTACTCAAGATATTATTTGGAAAGATAGACATGAGTGAATAAATATATATATATCTATATCTTTTGCAAAGGTGATTTGAACTTTCTTATATTAGAAAAATCGATCAAAGTTTGAAACTAATCCTGTCCGACTATTCCAAAGCTAAAAACTCACAGAAAGAAGTAAAACATTTTGAGTATGAACATCTACACTTGATGATGTAGAAATCGATAAAAAATATTCGAAAAAAATGTCTTTAAAATAAAAATGAAGACGTTGATTTGACACAAAGATTGACTTCGTGTCATACAATCCCTAAAACGAGTCCGGTCGTTGCGGTTAGAAATCTGAGCTGATTCTTGAAGACTTCAACTCAAACCAGGGCTTTGATTGATCGTCTGGCAATAATAATCAAGTCTGAAGAGTGTAACTAAGACATCTATTTGATTGAACAGAGATGAATGAATGACGAAGCTGACATGATAGCAATGTTCCCTATGACCTGTCAATGGCCTCTGTTCGAACTTTGGTTATTACAGATAAAGTTCTTTCCGGTGTGAACGTTGAAAAGGCGAGGTAGAAGGAATTCACGTCCTTTAAACCATTAAGTGAGGCTGGGGGTAACACTAATAGCTATTACTTTTGGGGGAACAAAGTCACTTTCTATTTTGGAAATATGAATAACTTTTTATCATTAAAATGGTTTTCTGTATATATTGATTTAGGATGTTAAAAACTAATTTGGACTGATTAGGGAATAACAGTCTGGTTAGTCATCTAACAGATACTGTCATGAACACAAAGTCTTTTGGCAGCATGGCTTGTTGGGGTGATCAAATTTTTTATCACGACTTTTGTGTAGGCAGTTATCACAAGAAAGCCCAAATTTTGCTGATCAAATGTGAATGTTGTTAGACACAAACTAATGGGCCATTTCAGCAAAAAAAAAATACATTGAAGTAAAAAAATAGATATAAAAAAAACAAAAAAAACTTATTTCGAGGGAGGTAACATAAAGTTATGATAAGCATAATAAGAAGTAAATGTTTGAATGTTCAGCCCTATAGTTTCTGATGGTGCGATACATACATACTTATCAAGACAGCCAGACCAGGTCAAAAACTGAAGAAACGTTTGTTTGCTCTTTGGGTCACAGTTTTAGTTGACGATTTCTGATGCACTAATGAAGCCAGTGCTTTTATTGAAATAACAGCATACACATTCCACTCAGAGGGTTTCACAGTGTCATGCCTGCACATTACAGTTCACAGAATTCCATTATAAAACCGAACCATCCTTTCTGCCTCAAAAGGTTTCGCAAAATGATCTGTTTAAACAATGCTTTCTTGACAATATTGCTGATATAGTCTAGTTGTCTCCTAAAACACCTGGACTTCTCCACAATAATTCTCAATTGCTAAGATTACCATGGAGATTTCAAGAATTCACTTCCCAACATGTTCCAGAATTGGTGCAAATCCAACAGAGAGCTCTTACTGCTAAATCCCCGTGACCTTGGTGTGGGTTTCAGGAAATGGGCGTAAATCATCCTCTCCTGTTGTCTACGATGACGCTCTTTGTCGAACTACCCTCGGTGATTTAACGAGGGTCTTCGCCCCTTCTCCAACATTTCGAAATAAATAGAGAAGATAATGCAGTCATATAAGTTTTTTCTATGCATTTAGATGCATAAAACCAATTATTTTACTTATTGAGATTTCTCTCTTTTAAATGATTTCCCAAAATAAATATGGGTGTTAGTGTTCACATTCTTTTGGTCAAATTACTTCAAAGTTGTCAATAGTTTAGATGAATGATAAATGATTAGATCTTATCAATTAGAAACCAGATTTCAAATAAAAATGACTCGATTCGTTCGAATCCATTGTTTAAAATTGTGGGCAGCAATTATTTTTCATCTGCAAAATGTTTATCTTTGGGTGGAAGAGTTCGTCATTACGGACAGAGAAACAACCAGAAAATGTCACCCTGTTCATTCTCGAGATAGATGAATCCACATTTTTGTGTTGGTTGCTTTGTAAATTGAAACAGTGACACAAGCAAGGGAACACACAGCTGCAGGGGGAAAATAATTTATCTGAAATTTACGTGTTGAAATGTGAAAGCTGTTTAGAAAGGTGGATTGACTGTTTTCCATACTTTTCTTCATTTGTTCTCCTCTGTTACAATTTTCGAAAGAAGAAAAATTGTTCTGGTTAGTCACCCAATAGAAATCCTCAAGTATTTTGACTGCATGCATTGTTTGGGAGGATCAATTATAAAATTTGATGAAGAAATGATAAACAAATAATATTTTTCGCTCACTTTTTGTTCGGTAGTAATCACTAAGCAAGTCTGAGCCTCTTCCAAAAAAAAAAAAGAAAATGCAAAAAAAAATGAATGATATGACTAAAGGACAAATTCAGCATAAACTTGCATTGCAAATCAAACCTCACTCTAAGAAGCCATCTAGGGAGGGGATTTCAAACAAAAACAACCTATTTTAGAAAAATAATTAAGCAGTAAATGTTTAATATTTCAACCCTGTAGCTCCATTGATGCAGCCTGCACGCATGATACATTCATACATAACCAGCTAGCCAGCCAGCCAGAACAATTTTAAAACTGAAGAAACCTATCTTGACAGTTTTGGTGACAGTTTAAGTTAACAGGTTCTAATTCGAAGAAAAAAATGTAAAAATTGACTTGTAATTTCTACACGAAATCATTGAAAAACTGATGAAGGTATTTTCTACACGAGAAGATTTTCTTTTTGTTTTCTTCTTTTCTCATCTCCTAAAAGTCATTTAGGCGTTGAATTTATAATTGCGGTGTTAATGTCCAATGAAAAAGAAGATGAATGGAGATGATTTGTTAATTAGCACATTGCTTGTTGAAAGTCATTTTACAAGACATGTGATCGTTTGAGAAAAAAAACCGAACAAACCCCAAAAAACAAAAACGAATTCCATCAAATTATTTCATTGCCTCTTGAGTTTCATTCTTGCGAAACATGCGACTGTCACGTTAACATTTTGAATTTACCACTGCCAAGAAAGTTTGAATAGAAGGATTTAATTACAAAGCGGATCCAGGGATTTTTTTGATTTAGATGTCTTTCTTATATATTCTTTCATATCTATGCTACCAATCACCTTTGTCTATTTGTCAAAAGAAAGTCTGAAAAAAAGTTTTGGATGACATTTTCTAGAAGAGTGAGCTATTGATTTTGAGAAATAGACAACATTAAAGGATGGATCCAAGATTCATTTTCCAATTGAGAGATATATTTTATATATTAACCCAATAGTCTGAAATACGGCAAATCAAAACTTACCCAGTTATTTCCCTTGTTTCATGATGATTAATTTAGAAAACAAGACCTTATTTGTTTAAAATCCTTTTAGGCGTCATCGTTGAAGAAAAAATAAACAGTTATAAAAAATCATGTGAAACATTTAACTGTCATAGTCTCATTGAAATAATCATTTACTTCCGCCAACAAAGTTGGGATTAGTATATTTGATACTGGAGCGGATCTAGGGACATTCTTCCACTTCAGAGATATATTTGAAACCGTTAACAAAACTTTCACCAAAACAAAGATTTCACATCTAGTCTACCCATGTGTCTGTCTGTCAGTCTTGCTACGTATGGAGGTATGTAAACGTACACAGGTCGCACCAATGAGGATATACGACTGGAAATCTAAACATTTACTCCTTATTACATCAGTACATATATTTTTGTTTTTTATTTCAAAATTCTCTTCCTAAAATAAGTTGATAGTGGGGTTTTAATTTACGATTTAAGCTCATGTAACATCGGCCCCGAGATTCTGCACAGCTGCGTTAACGCTTTGAAAAATCATATTTTTTGGTGATCACCCCCCAACAAAAAAGCGAGAAAGGAAACTTGGTCTTTGATCATGACCATTTCCCTATTTTTTTTATTGATCACCCCTAATAGCTTGCGGTGAAAAGTCGTGATCACCCCCCAACAAAAAAGCGAGAAAGGAAACTTGGTCATTGATCGTGACCATTTCCCTATTATTTTTTATTGATCACCCCTAATAGCTTGCGGTGAAAAGTCGTTAGTCACGTGACAGCTTCTACTGAGTTACCAGTCAGACTTGATTTTATATATTTTGATATTTCTAAATGTGATCACTCTTGTTTGTCCATTTTTCAATTAAAAACACATCATGAATTGTCGTATGGGTGTCAATGGTCTGAAGAAGAAGTATTTCTATTTTGAATTTTAACAAAGGATTTATCTTCTATGTATAGTATTTTCATATATTTAGACGATCACCCGTAAAAAATAGATACTCTATTGTGGCTCTTGCGTTATAGCTACACATGAACTGACATTCATTTTTCGTCAGTGTATGGCGTTGTCACAGGTATGGGCACACATTTTCATCTCACAAATGTGATTACCATAGAAGCAATTAAGACCAATCTATCAGAGTTAAGACCTATCTACCAGAGTTAAGACCTGTCTACCAGAGTTAAGACCTATCTACCAGAGTTAAGACCTATCTACCAGAGTTAAGACCTGACTACCAGAGTTAAGACCAATCTATCAGAGTTAAGACCTGACTACCAGAGTTAAGACCTATCTATCAGAGTTAAGACCTGACTACCAGAGTTAAGACCTATCTATCAGAGTTAAGACCTGACTACCAGAACAATGTAAATGCTGTCATCGTGCAGTATCACTAATATATAGATGCAACTCTTCAACTTCTCTGAAGAAAGATGATTTTCTTTTAAACCAAACATAACAGGGTTTCATCATTTCTAGTGGACCATTCACGCAATCAAAACGATTATTATCAGGCATTATTTATGACCAAACTTTACAGTATTGCCATGGATAGTTTTTGTCGAAGTGTTCTCATTTTAGAACGGCATAGAGCTCTTGGGTTAAGCTATAAATAATACTTGATAATATCCACTTTGATTGAATGACGTTCTATTCGAAATAACGAAATCTTTCCATGATGAATGATATTTCTATAAAAAGGCTGGGATGGCATGTACTCATTTATAGTCGATACTGTACCTGATTTCTAAAAGAGGAAATCACATGTAATCTTAGAAAATGCAATTTTCCTATTTTGGGTTGGTTCCATACATGTTATATAAGCTGTAGCCATTTTTGAAACATGGACTGCGGTTCCAGAGGTCATGATGTAAAACCAATATTATCAATATAAATTGTGTTCCTCCCTCCAAGGGTTCGTTCTTGCACTATCTTATAGAAAACAAGAAGAATGATGCTAAAGGCCATTGTTTCTTTTGGTGAGAGTTCCATATCAAACGCCAGCCACCAAAATTATTTGCACTGTTTTACTCTGATGATAAAAAACAATATTTCATTTCTATATTCCCTGAGTTTCAAGGACAAGAAGTCATACAACACTCTTGCCTGATGCAGGGTCAAAATTCACTCGTCTGTCTATTCCAACTGAAGATGATTACAACAATGTTTTGTGATGTATACAATAAATTGGAAAAAAGTGATATATTTATCTAATATACAAATGTCTATATATCAGAATGAAACGAGCCTTCGCATATATGTTGGATAAATGTTCCAGTGAGAAATATTTTTGTTTTGGTAATTTGTGAATTGAAGTAATGTCATCATTCCATGAATTATTCAGACGATTATCTTCGTCGTTGTGGAATTGATTACACGTTTTCCTTTCCCCGTTTCATTCAGATATATGGCTATCGAATTTAAAATTACTCTCTGTCACTGTTAAACGGATAAAAAGTGGATGAATGTTTCGTTGCTAATCAATACATTGCATGTTGAAAGTCATTTCAGATGCCACGACAGCTGTAGAAAAGGAAATAATTTTAAAACAAAAATCCATCTAATTATTTCACTGCCTCTTGAGGTTCGCTCTTGTAAAACATGTGACGATCACTGTCCTATTTACATCTGAAATTTTTCTGTCAACGAAGTTCGAAGAGGTATGAATGATGATTAAATTTTAAGTGAATCCAATATTTTTTTCCATGAACAGATATCTTTTCGTGTATTTTCACATATTCATACGTGTTCAATTATATTCCAAATTATTTAATCTCTAAATATTCTTCGGAACACGGAATGTCTGTACTCACAAAGTAACCGTCCACCCATTTGATGATAAGTATAACAACCACATCGGAGATAAAAACACCAAGATCGAGATTGAAGACACAGAACTGGTGAAAGTAGATTACTACATCTACCTAGGACAATGAATCTCCATGAGACCTTCAAAAGAAGAAGAAATCAAGCAAAGACCCACCCTAGGATGGCAAGCCTTCGGTGGAGCAAGCTCAACCTTCAAAAATAAGAAAATCCCGTTAATCCTAAAAAAGATGGGTGTATAACCAATGCATCCTCCCAATAATTACTTAAAGAGCTGAAACATGGAACCTAACCAAGAGGCATATCCACAAATTGAGAACTATGCAACGTGCACATAAAAGAATTATGCTGGACGAGCCAGACAAATTCAGGAAGTACTGGCCCCGAGATGCCCATGATAGAGAAGTGTGGCAAATCCTGGGGAGGGTCCATGTCCAACGACGGACGTTAAAAGACTGATGATGATGATGATGATGATGATGATGATGATGATGATGATGTGAATAAAGATTCCTTTGATAGTTTGTCTTGGAAGGCATTTTCAATGCAGTGTCTGTGTTCGAGAAAAAAATCATCTGATGTCGATGCATCTTATAAAATAAGCAGCGGTCTCTGCCATATTTCTGGTTTGTTTTTGAGAAGGTAGTGGCTAACTGAGTTCATCCATTGCCACTATTTTCTGGTGGGCTGTATTTGAATCCAGAGTTGTCCCCCGAGACTTGCTTGAGAACTTAGCTATCTCATTCGTACCTAGTTGATACGTGATTTAATCATATTTTTCCTAAGGGCATCAGTGCGAAGTGAACAACTTTGACCAGATTTTGAATTAAGCTTGTCGATTCCATTGTCTATATCGGTAACCTTTGCATCACTCACTGTCACTATATTCTTGCTGTAATTCACTGTCATCGCATAACTTAAGGACAGTTCGAGCTGCGGCCACCAGATTTTCTGTGATTACTAACAGCATCCGATAGTATATTTTCAGCATATTGATTCAAGAAAAATCCTAAATTCTCCAAGTTTATGGCAAGGGGTTCGACTTACAATGTATGCACAACGGTTCGGTATAAAGTAGACATTTATACCCGTAGGGCAGATTTTCAGCTAGTGCTCATAAGTTAGGCAGAAGGAAAAAAAAACATTTAATCTCGGAAAATGATACTTTAAATTTGAGATCGGTTCCATTCATGTTATATACACTTTATCCATTTCGAAAACATGAACTGTGGTCACTGAAGTCATTGCAGGGATCCAATAGTATGAATGTCAATTGATTTCCTTCCCCGAAGGATCTGATCCTGTTCGATCACACACAAAACAAGAATGATACCAATGACCTCCAATTTCTTTGTTGAAAATACATGTTCAAATGCCAGGCATCGGGGATACCAAAATTGGTTACACGCTTTGTCTGCTCTGATAGTGTAATGGTTAGTGCATCTGCCTCATATGCAGGAGATCATGGGTTCGATTCCTGATGTGAGCGGAGAGTGTAGGGAACAAACTTTGCCAAGAGGCTTGTGTAATCAAAGTTGAAGTATCCGTTCTGTGGTCTTACATCCCACCAAGAAGGTGATCATAAAAACCTGTAGGGATAAAGTTTTGGTCTTGACCTGACTTGAGACTCGCATAGATCAATGAGCTGAGGTACGCCATCGAGAGTAGAACTTCTTTACCGGTTCCTATTCTTCATTGAAATTATCCTCTGAGAGTCGGTACGCTCTGCCTTCTATGATATTGCCTTATAAATCAAAATCAAGATGAACATAAAACCCCATCAAAATTAAGAGAAATATTTTGTACAATTACTTCAACTCATAATAATAATCGAGCCATTTGATGAGCTTATACGCAGATTTGCCTATTTGTCTGTTTGTCACTGTCACATCTCATAGGATAATTTCTTTTCCTCTCATCACATAAGAATCACAATATAAATGACGTCATAGAAACTCTTAAGACTTGAAACGTATGAGAACACATTAAAATAGCTTGAGTTGAGTTGAGACTTTAAACTCTCTTAAGATTAGATTACTTGCATTGTTAAAAAGAAATTGCCCAATAGCTCTAAGTTCCTTCGTGACGATGCATGAATTAATATTTCAGTCATTTTGGACGGATATATTCCAGTCCATTCACTGTATAAAGATGAATGCGAATCTATCATCAGTTCGTTTATCGCTGATGTATCTCATTGGTTTATCTACATCCTTATTATGACATAATGATGATTTTTCTGTTTGTCACTGACATAACTAATTGATTAATCTAACCTCTCGTTTTGACATAACAATAATAACTCCGTCATAGAAACCCTTAATTTAAAATTAAGATACTTGATTTATAATGAAAGAAAATACCCAACAAAATATGTTTAGGCTCCTTAGTGCTGATACATACATAAATTAACCCGTCATCTTTTACATGTATATGTAAGTAAATGTTGAAAATGTCTCAATTAAGACAACCAAAAACTACAAACATGATGCCGATGACCAGAAGTAAAGATTGAGTTTAAAGATGGAAATTAGCTCCTGTGTGTCCATGGAACTATCCGAGGCAGAGTGGCCATTGCATAGACAAGAAACCCTCTGGCAATGACATAAGTGAGTTCGATGCTCCCTGGGGTCTCGCTGTTTGTTCGTTCGTTGCTGTAAAATGACTGTCTGGGTCAAAGTTGCATTAATACAATGAGATGGAACCCTTGTTAGTTTATCAATAAAAAAAATACGTCATATAATCAACGTCTTCTCGCAACATGATGCTTTAGCGGTGATCAATTGGAAAATTGAAGTAATCTACGAATAAATCTTTTATCTTATATATTGCTAGGCAGTGATCACTGAAAAAAGTCTGAATTTACAAGGGAGTTGCGAATAAGATTGCTGTCAGACACTAGTAAGAAATCAACGAAGCATTAACTTATATTACAACCTGGATTCTCGACTAAAATCTTCGTTTTAAAAAGATGTCATAATAAATAAATTTCGAGGTTTCTAATCCTTTAGATTCATTCGTTCGGCCCGTGTGCATGATAGGATACCTATATATCCAGCCAGACGAACTTGAAAAATGAAGAAATCTATACTGACAAATTTAGAGACAGTTTCAGTACATAGTTTTCTAATCAAGACAAAGATAAAAGTATTCAAAACCAGCCATCATAATCAATAACTGAACATCTGTAGCTCGAAATCATGAAGTCATGAAGAAAAACATTCCAGCGAGGAATGATTATGATCAGAATGAATTCTATTCATGAAATCACTGGGGTTTCCCACTTAGAGAAGGTCTAATGAGGTGCTATTGCTAATTCACAAGACAAAACGGCAGAGCCAGGACCACTGGAACATAAAGACAAACACACAAAAAAATAATACATCATTGATGCTCACGGTTATTTAATTAGTAAAATATTTCATTGGATTCTTCTTTACTTCGATGATAGAAACGCGGGTATTTTGTATTGTTGCTAGATGTTAATAAGACTATAATTTTACTTGACCTGGAAAAGTCGGGAAAAAAAAAGAAAAAGAAAAATTAAGCTCGTTTTCGCCAAGCCTGTTATTGAATCAATACTATTATTCCATGAATTATTCAGAAGATTATCCGGTCTTGGTGGATTTTTTTACGGAGTTTTGAAAGATGTTTACTTGGGTAAAAACTCTTGTTAATATGGTAATCCATTGGTGATATCCAATGCATTCTACACATAGATCGAGTTCCATACACATAAACACACAACCATGCTGTGACATTCACATGCACACACAAACACACATACACAAACACAAGAAATGTGAACAATATATATTCATATTATCAATAAATGAATTTATAATGCGACAGAAATAATTCTTGATTGCGTTGTGTTATATTTAGATTCAACTTGAAATGATGTCTCGTTATTACACGGTGAA
>OY735202.1:3580372-3585372 GCA_963457665.1 Thysanoteuthis rhombus
AAAGTTTCGAACTATTTTGTCAGTTTTACAGGAAAGGGCGGAAAGCAGAAATAGTCTGCAAGCCACCATAGAGATAGGATTCTGTCTGTTCCTCTTTACCAAACATTCATGTGTCCTGTACTTTCCACCATTCAAACAGGCGTGGTCTAACATGCCATCACCTCTATGTATTGAATCTGGGAGCGGCCAAAAGTTTTTTTCCGAACAAATCAATGGTTTACGATTTTTTGTTACTCCCTTGGAACGGTCCACCATTGGATAGTGGGGGAAAACCTCTCATGGAGAACTCAGTGAGAAAAAAAAAAACAAAAAAAAAAAAACAAAACAAGCAAACAAACAAACATCCAGAACAAAAATCGGGAAGAAACCTGCTGCTTCAGGATCAAAATCCACTTCAACTTGTATTCCGACTGAAGATGATTACTGCAACCTTGGTATTCCGTATGTAATTTGAAAAGATAAAAACAAAAACATTTTTTCTTGAATAAATGTTCTTATTCATTAGAAAGAGAATTAAGCCTGTGTGATAATTTTTTTGATAAAACCTAAGAATTGTCAGTTTAAAGGTCTCCTGGCAATCAGTTGGTTATGAGTTCAAGTCATAGGGATGTGAATTTCATACGTTGGTTTACAAACCTATTTTTTTACATATTATTCTTATTGTTAAGGAGTTTTACAAAAAAAAAAAAGGCTGAATTCTTTGGGAAGGATTCCCGAGTTTAATTGCAGAAATAACAGAGTACAAGAGTAGAAGGATGAAAGAAAATTACATGGGTGAGGACGAAGCATGAAACGGTACCAAATTTATGTTGACCAATTACTTTAACCCAGTGTTAGAGTGCTTGCACCCATTCCGAAAGACCGTCAAGTTATACCAAAGACTTGGAAAATGGCCAACACTGCATTTAACACAGAGGTTATAATTGAAGAACATAACCCCAAAGATAAGGAGTTACGGATAAATTGTGTTGTTAGGCAACATTGAGCCTAACCTGTACTTAGATGGGTGACCATTGAGGAATGCTAGGCACCTGGAGTACAACGAAGCACCAGTAGCCCTGGCAAGCCGGGAGTTGGCCTTACTAACAGTGGTTTATTTGTACCCATCCTTTGCAAAAGCTCCCATCAGGGTACAGGTAGAAAGTGATGATACATGGTACGTACAGATTATCCAGTCAAAGGTGAAGAATGAAGAGATCAAATCTATATTCTAATCAGCAACATCTTCATTCATCTGTCTGTCGGTCAGAAACTCTTTAAAATTCAGTTGATAATGGTTTGGTTGATGAAGAAGTTCTGACAATGGAACCAGAGCAGAAGTGAGAAGTAGGGTCGGGTATGCAGGATGTTGGAGGCTGATGCACAAATATTTTCACAAAAAGGTAACGACTGAACTCGACCATCGTGGAAAATAAAAGGTGAAGAAGAAAAATTGAATTCGTTTCCGAGTCAATGTGAGCAAAAGATTTGGTCAAATGCGTGAACAGCTCACTTCAGATAATTCCCAAGAGTATTTTCTGGTGGTAAATTGCTGTCCATGTCTTACCCTGTGCATAATGTTAGTAAAACAACAGATATATTACTATGAAAGAATGAACCAAAGATGAATATAGCCTAATAATTGCAACATGAGCACTCACTAAATGTGTGGGTAATTTTGATGATACTGGGTTGCTGTATAGAGTCTGAACAGTTAATTTTCTCAGTAAAGAATCGGTCCATCCCATTTGATGTTACAGAGAGAAACACATAGAAACAGGTCTGGTTAGTCATTGGATAGAAGCTGATTTATGACCGTGATCTTCTTACTAGATACTGTGATGGGGATGATCAATTAAGAAATTGGAAAACGTGGTGATCCAAGATGAAGTTACTTTTCTCGCCTGGTACCGGGCAGTAATCACCAAACAAATATCTTCATCTAAAAACAATCAGGAATGCTGCTGAATATAAACTGTGGAATTAATATAGCATAAACTTACATTGCAAAGTGAACTCTCCACTAGAAACGTTTAAAGGGAAATCTACGAGAAAAAATAAGGTGATGTAAAAAAAAGTATATACCTCTTTTTTTTCGTCCACTCTCTCCACCCATCCTATCAATTTTTTCCAAATTCGTTCTGAACGAAGATCATTTTGTCATTAATAAAACTGTTCATACGAAAGTTTTAAGTGACAATCAACATTATAAGAAGGAAGAACGCCTTAAAAGATTACGTTTAACGCTTCAATGAATTTACTGAAGACTGTTGATGTGGTTATTCTTATGTAGACTCCACATTGCAATCTTCAGCAGGTTCTAATAAGCAGTTATATTATTTCCACCATATTTATCATCTAAGTAGACGGATCATCGTTTGATTTTAGAGGGAGAAACGAATATTTGTCTGGGAAAAAGCTTTGATCTTTTCGAATCACAATATTGATTCCAATTTCGTTTTTGATTCTTTCAATATTCGATACCCATCCCCACTCAGCAGATACCCTCTTTCACACCGACTTAATGATGGTTTCAAGAGGCGATGAAGCAGCCCTCAACGTGGATTCAGAAATCAAACGAGTTACCATCAAGGAAACATCAGAGATTCGCCTCTCCTCAGCAAGGTGCGGGGAATTATATATTAGCCGAATAATAAAGTCTTGAAAATTTAATGACACTTTGGAAACTTCACCATATGTTGCTTGAGTGTATTCTTCAGGGCATAATGGTCACACAAGTGCAAAAATAACTTAGTTATAGATATGTGATTTATTAAATACATTCAGATCTGGTTATTAGATGAGGATTTATTCCTTATAAAGATTTACTTATTTGACTTGTTTCATGATACCAAAAAAAGTATTTCTCAATTCATTCATCTCTATATCTATGTCTATCTACATTTATATCAATCTATCTTTCCCAAACGAACACACACACACACACATATATATATATATATATATATATATATATATATATATATATATATATATATATATATATATATATATGTATATATACGTGTGTCTGTGTGTGTGTGTATATATGTGACTCTGTGTGTGTGTATGTGTTAGTGTATTTAATTTAAAGATAACTAAGTTGATTAATACATTGATATTCATGTATTCATCTATTTATTTATCTCCTATCCATTTATCTGTCCACTTATCAATCTATTTATGTATATGTATATTTATTTTTTGTCTATTACATTGACGGATAAATAGATAGATAAATACATAGGTATTTGTGTATTCATCTATTCATTTATTTTATTTCTATGAATATAGTGCTATTTATCACCTTATCAATCTATTTATTTATGTATGTAACTATCTTGTCTTATTTCTGTCTCTGTCTCTGTCTTTCTCTCTCTCTCTCTCTCTCTCTCTCTCTCTCTCTATATATATATATATATATATATATATATGTATAGGTGAAGTCTTGTGTTTCTTTCGCTATCACTAACTGAAGATTCACCTTGAAAATAAATCGGGTGAGCACGGAAGAATCGTCTGAGATTCGCCCCTCCTTTACGTGGTGCAAAGAATTTATATATGAGCTGAGTAATAAAATCCGATCAATTTAATGACACACTGGGAGATTCGCCATGTGTTGCTTTCGCGTATTTTACAGAGCATAATGGTCACAACACTGCAGTAGGAACCCAGTTATGGCTATGGCATTTATTTGATATCTTCAGACCAAGTTCATAAAGAAGGTATTTTATGCACCTCAGTTTTAATGCAAGGATTCCCTGGATAGACTTACTTACTTGACATTGATATTCCCAGACCTGGTTCACGAAGGAGATATTTTATATACTTAAGTTTCAATATAAGCATTCCTTAGATTTACTTATTTGACATGTTTTATGAAGCTAAACGTATACGTCCAAATCGTGATGAATAAATCGGTTCGGTGACGTCGAGCCTGGTCATTACTTAGATGGGTGACCGTCTGGGAATACCAAGTGTTGTATGCGGCAGCAAAATAGTTCTCAGCCTGTCTCAACCTACGTTATGTCGCCGATTGTTATAACATCTTGCCAAACTGGGACCAGACTGTGCTCTCTGTCCTCTCTAAAGCACATGCTACTCAATGAAGGACACGTGACAGTGTTCTCTCCCAGGACCCACCATAATTGTCAATATCAGACAAGTTGCAACACTTCGCACAGAGATAACAGAGGTATTTAGCAGTTGAAATGATTGGATCATACGCTCGCCTCTCCTGAGCCTCCAACCTTTTGGGTTTTGTCTGCTATATCGTCTTCTGATGTAGTTGAACGTTTATGTCACGAAACGGGAAAGAACCTGCATCCAGATTATTAATAGATAATCCAACAGTTACAATGAGTGGCTCATTTGAATCTTTTTGCAATCATTTTGTGATTTTTGTCTTTAAAAATAGTTTTTAGATTTAGAGTAGTCTACATGTTGCCAAAAAGATGGTTGTAACCTTTTTTTAAAACTCCCTGTGTACGTGAACATCTCAGAAATTGTCTGAAATTGGTCTCTTTTACGGGTGTGCCGTTTGGGACAAATTATCTTTGAAAGTGGACATCTAGAACATTTATGTCTTTGAAGAAATAATCCTCCAGGTGACAAATATATTTGTTTCGTGTCACTATCGCACTTCCGAGAGAAAGTTAACATTTCCAAATTAATGATTCGATAACAAAACACTGGAAGGCAGCCAGATTTGAAGAAATCCAGCCTTTGATGAAACCAAATAAGATAACAGATCATTCGCTACTGGCAATAACCATTTCCATTTGACATTTTGAGGTTTAACTTTATTGGATAAACGATATTGTGGTCAAATCACGCAGAAAGCACCACTTCTTAACAGACCAGCGACGTTAAGCAGCAATGAGCCTGATAAATACTTCGATGGGTGACCATGTAACAAAATAAGAGATTCATTATCATTGGCACATTCAATTACAATTCGAAATTTTTAGATTTGACTTAATTTGATACACGATATCATGGTCGGTTCTTGCTGAGAACGG